>NJDC01007009.1:25558-41919 GCA_002245475.1 Calephelis virginiensis | reverse complement strand
TCTTGTCATCAGGAAATCCGTCTGCTTGTGCCTTCCAACAATATAAAAAACCGTATTTTATCTACGCTGACGAAGTTGGGGGTAAGCTGTTTATCCGCAACTTCACAAGTCAATGTACAAGTTAGCAAATAATAAGTGCAAAACGCCGATAACGGTAAATTAAAAATACTAGGTATGCCTGCGGCTTCACATCCCATAAACCCACCGGTTTGTCTGTAGCATCATAACTTGTGAACAGATGGATCAATTTCGATGTGAATGTTTTTTTTTAATTTTAGTGTTATGCTGCAAAATACGAGTATTTAGATCTTTTTCTCGATTTTATAATATTTAAAGTTAGAGATGACAAGAGTAACGTTATGGAAGGAATAGCGGCGGGTGGTGCTTCTGCCTTCCTCTCGTGAAAATACTTAGGTCTGATGGTGGTTATTGAGGCTTGTTATCCAATATAATAACTTATCCTTTATCATAGGTTGCAAGTGTACTTGAACAGCAGAGACTATCATCAGGTATTTATGTCTGCGTCTATTTAAAAAAAATTTGTAAACACTTACCGTCAGTTGTGGTTATCATTCAGTACCTTCGCCCGAGGCCGCCTCGGACACTAAACAACACATTATCACTTCATTCACTCCATGTCACTTCACTTAACACTTGGCAACAGACACTTCACTTTCAACACATTTTTATAAATCCAGTTTGATCTGTAACAAAACAAAGTTAAAAATTATTAAATTACTTCATATAATTACCTTTATCCATTGCGTTATCGAGGTTTTTTTAATAGACTCCAAAAATGGAGGAGGTTCAATTCGACTGTTTGGTTGTTACCCGATTACTCGGCCAAAAGTAAACTGATTTTGATGGTTCTTTTTTAGAAAAATAGGTCAACGTTCCGAGGTGGCCACATACCTATTAGTTTTATCATGTTTCGACTAGTGGTTTTGGAGTTATACTTAATAGTGCATACATTTTCACTTATCTTAACGACCTCATCATTGATGCTATCTACTACTGGGATGTTGATAAAAATTATGTGACAAATTATGTGACAATCTCTGGAAAAATAATTAATAAATAGCTACGTCGGTTTTGCAGATTTGCTGCATTTATTGATGAAGAATGTGTACTGATATGACTTTGGGGTGCGAAAACACCATTGCTAGCTATTGGAATAACCTAGCTATAGTTGTCAATTTGTTTTGATTATTCCTCTTCAATAATCGGTGGTCTAGGTTAGTACCAACTACCAACGCCTTATATATATTATTTAAGCTATGCCGTCAGACAATGTTCGCTATTATCGTTGTCAACGCACCTTTTTCACCTTGGTTGTCAGTACTAATGTCGTGACTATCGCCCTACCTACATAAATATCGATAATATTCCAACACTACCTATTGCAATAAAATCCACTATTGCAGACCAGACGAGCATATTTAAACGAAAAGCTCATTAAAATTCTGTGCGAGGAAGCGAAAGGGAAATAAGGGCCTAATCAAGGATTGGTTTATCCGATTCGATGTCAAAGAACGTTTATCGATAATTGAAGATTTGGACAACTCTATTTATAATTTAATTTATTTAACTAGAATTACCAAGGGAAACAGCGCATTTTATAATCCTCAAAGTACTGATGTTAATTGTAAAAGTTATGTTTATATGCAAATTAAAAATGTATTAGACCTTGAAGGCTACTTTTTGTCCTGATATCTCGACGAGTTCTAGAGAGCTAAATAACTTCCACACTCGGGAAAAACCGCGAGCAACAACTAGTACTTTAAAACTCCATACTTAATATTATAAATGCGAAAGTTTGTCTGTTACGCTTTCGCAGCGAAACCGCTAAACCGATTTTAATGAAATTTAATATGCATATAATTAAAGAAACGAGTGTTCAAACACAGTCAACATTTAAAAAAATAACCCTCTAAAGAAAGAATGGGGGATGAAAATTAGTCGATGGCGAAGTCGGGTTTAAAGCACCTACATTACAATGTTTTTTCCATACGAATATATTATGTACATCTAAATATACAGGGACATGTACGGCAAATAAATATTAATGTTAACGATCGATGAATTAAAAAATAATGCCTGTAAGGCAAAATTTCATAATGAAAATATATTAATGGAAAGTATGACACTACAAACATCGACTAAATCAACAATGAAAAAGCTAGTTTTCTGCTGCAGCACAGTTAAATGTAACAAAACCTTTTGATCTTCACCTTTTTGTGAAACGCAAAATAATGTTTTTTTTTTAATTTAATTTGCCCCTTTTTTGGACCGGTTAAGACCTTTAGGGGTCTATTCCCAGTTTCCCCCGAACGCTTTTCCCCGAATGGGAAAAGTGGGAATTTTTGTCGCATCTTCCGCCAAATTCTAAACCGGGGGAAACTGGGAACAAAACCAGCCCATCTTCCCCCGGAACATTATTTAAATTTAAAATCGCGCTATTTGTATTAATGAAATAAACTTGAGTATTTTACAAGAACGATTAAAACAAAGTTTAGTTAGATATACATTTATATAATAAAATAAACCCTGTATTTTCCATTTTGATAGTGTAACGATTCCTTCATTTATAAGAAATGAACAGTTGTAACTAGCATTTAATTAATGTTAATCAGGTTTCAGCGTTCTATCTAAAATCAGTCCGTGATTTATCAAAAAAAAAAATTGAAATCGGCTTTTTTTACTTACTAGTAGGTATCTTACTTTGAGATCAGTCTTAAAATTGCAACAGTAGGTAACTACATAAAATCATCAACAATTATTCAACAAAAATAAAGTAAGCAGGTATAGGTTTAGTCCATAATGCCACGTCTTCCGAATAAATAAATTATTTTTAATATAGTCATAAGTCTTTATACAAAGTCATGTCAGGGTATTGAGTAAAGTGGTGGCCTAGTTACTCAAGCTCATTTAGTGAGATTTGGCGGCAACGAAGAAATACACGATACACTAATTTTTTCATAAAAAAAAATTACTTTTGCACTTTAACTGAACAAAATTGGACTAATTGCTACCTAAATTAAGTGACTACTTATAATTTACACGAAGTTCAATAATTACTAAAAAACTACGGCCATCTTCTTTCACGATGGCGCCAAAACTCTTTTTTTTCTTGTTTATCAAAATTAATTTGTCCTTTTCTGGAACCGGCTAAAACCTTTAGGCCATGCTGCCACGTCTTCCGTATTAATAAATTATTTTTCTTGTTATTTATTTTTAATTCAATTCTTACGTTTCATACGTCCTTATAAAATGTCAAGTCAATCATGAGTGAAACGGCCTTCTTTCTCAAGCTCATTTTGTGAGATCTGGCGGCAATGTATAAAATCTACGCGATACATTAATTTCTTAATAAACATTTCACTTATGCACTTTAACGGGATATAACGTTAACAAATTGCCACTTAATTTAAGTAATTTTACTCATAATATACACGGAGTTCGATAATAGCATCTTCTGTCACTACGCGATGGCACCAAAACTTGGATGTTTTTATAAGTTAGTAATACGCATATCATTTTAAGGCAATGGCACATAGAGACAAATGGGCTCACTTTATTTTAAATTGACTCCAGACTCCAAAAAAAAGGTTTTCAATTCGACTACGCTTTTTTAATTTTTTTGCATGCTTCTTACGCAATAACCCGGCCAATAACTAATCGATTTTGATTAGTCTTTTTGCTTATTATTTAATTCGATAGCGCTAGCATCGATACTTTCAAAACGGTAGTCAGAACATCCCTAAGAGGGTAAACAATGAAAAGCTTAATCCTGCCCTCGTAAGGGGCAATTTCGGCACCCCTATTCCATCGCTCTTTGTTTTAGGGCAGCTTTCTGCACAACCCTTCATAAATTGCAATTTGTTAACCTAGCTTCCAATAATGTTATAAAAATGAGGTTTCTGTCTGTCCATGTTCTTTATCCAAGAACGCAGAGAAGTAATGTTTTACTAAAATGAATACCGACTCCTATATAGAAGGAATACACATACTCATGACAATTAAAAATAATTTATTTTCAAATAAGACTTAAAATCATTATAACAATTGCCATGGCATATGAAAATAGCAATAAGTAAACGAAACACGATCAATTGCTATGTGTCAAATATGTCGAATTTCGTTACTATCGAATTTCCCCGTGTTGGTCTGGGCTCCTCTGCAGAATAGACCATCTGTCTTCCTTGCCAGGCAGCTCGTAAAAGGCGAGCAAAGGCTTACCGTCACTAACACCGTGATATCTGACTGGGTGGTAGATTTTCGCAGCGACTAGCCCGGATTGGTACCACCGCCTTAACTATTCCTGCCGCCATAACATTATGACGTGTTCCGGTTTGAAGGGTAAGGTAGCCGGTCAACTTACTTTTGCTCGAGGCCTAACATCCCGGCCTCAGGTTGGCAACGCACCATTACTGTGTCTGTCTCTAGGCGGCGTGAATTTCTTACCATCAGGAAATGAGTCTGCTTTTGCCTTCCTATATCATAAAAAAAAAATTGTATTTGCTTGTTACGTAGTGCGAGCTAACGATTATTTTACAATTATCGCAAGAGTTTTGCAAACATAGCTCGGTTCGGGCGTCGAAGAAATATAGAAACAGATAGTATCTACTACCAAAACCAGTATACTATACTTATTAATTTTGAACACTGGTTCTCATTGGTAGATTCCTACTACCAATGAGAACCAGTGATCGCGATAGAATTAGCTTCTCCTAGGTGTAACCTATGTATATGCTAAACTTAATTCAGTTTTGTTCAACATTTTAAAACTGTATCATCTATCTATCTCAAATCCAATAGTATATTTTGTAGTTACTGTAGCATCGTTACTTACTGCCGGGATCTTAGGGCACACGTGCAAATCTACCAGATATAGTCCAATTCGGAACACAACAATGCTGAGAATGCAAAACGATCGCATTTAAAATATTACTATTAGAATTACCTCTACAATAGAAGCAGAGGTAACAAAGAAATATTTAGGGCAAACATTACTCAACGCTGTCATTATGTGACGGGGGTGAAACTACCGTTTTGGGTTTCAAGGGGAGAATTGCGGGACAATAGTAACATGGCGGGTTTTATGGTCCATATTTTACAAGCAATCTCCAAAGTATAATTCATTTTGTTTAGTATACGGAAACAGGGATGTGACGACCCATAGCACTAGCTAGTGGAATAATTTAGGATTACTGGAATTATTTACTAATTAAGTTACTTATATTAGGTCGAAGTGATCGCTGCCACCGTTCTTTTTCCTGCCAAAGGTGGAAGGAATGGAATATCAATTTTAATTGAGTTTTAAACCTACTCCAAAAGGAGGAGGTTTTAAGTTTATATACCTATATGTTTTTTGTATGTTTGTTAAGCGAAGCGAAGGCCAGTAGCCTTTGGATTTTGATGTTTACATATTCACTTGAACAAGTGGTTTTTGAGTTACACTTAATAATAATGCAGTTTTGCTGCACTTATATTAGCTGACCAGGGGGCTGATTTCGTATCTTTAAGTGATGATCACTAAGTGAAGTGTACATCAAATAGCTGTCAAATGACGTGTTTTATATTTGCTATCTCCTGTGATCAACAGAAATACAATGTATATAGCAAACATAAAACACTTCACTTGACAGCTATTTGATGTACACTACCCAGTGATCATCACTAAAAAGATACTGAATAGCCCCACAGAGGGCAGCGATTCACCTACAACATCTATGGTTTCTATTGCCGACGCTTTTTTAGCATCAAAAGAGCCGTGTGCTTATTCGCTGTCTTATTGCATAAAAAATCCAAACAAGGCAAGTTGTTCCAAACTAGCCATCGTCACGGTGTTAGTGACCCCTTACGAGCTGCATATTAATAAAGCAGTTGCCTTATGTTTTATAATGGAGTTAGGTTTGTTTAAAATGTTTGATCTAAACCAGTCGAAAGCTGTTGGTTTGTATGAATTTTTGGTAAGCAACGCCAAGTGCGGAGATTAGCAAGGTTATCATTTAAAAGCGTGCCCCGTTAAACATGGCCGCCTGTTACCTCCACGTTTCATATTTGCTTGGATCAAATGAAATCCAATTTCGAGCTCTTCAACTGAATAGACACAAAGATGTAAACGCGAGTACAGTTACAGACAAAAATTATTTTTGTTTGTAATTATTTGATCGTTTTTTTTACACTTTTTTTAATAAGCTATGTAAGTATGTATTGGTCGGTATAGTAAGAAATAGTCCGGTGATTAAGATATTTTTATTATTTGTTGAAACAACACTAATGTTTCTATGGTTACCGAATAATATACTGTTTCTAACAGTGTGACTTTTATACATTTATAATAATAACACATCCAATGGAAAGCGGCATAGGGTCGTTGCGCCTGATCGCGTCCACTTAGTGGAGTTTGCAGGTTTGAGGTAAAATATAAAAATGTTCTGGATCTAGTTTTGAATTAACTAATATTGTAACTCATCCGCAGAATAGTCTATTTTAGGATGAAGCTTAGTTTTAGCCAAAATGTTTAGTGATTATTTTTTAATAAATAAAATAACCGAAATAAGGCGATTTCGCCTATTTGCGTCCACAAAGTCCAGATCGCGTCCACCCATGGACCAGTTTGCGTCCACCAACTTATAAAGGGGTTAAGGGGAGACGTTATTAAGAAATTTGAAAGAAACATTGGGTTTCAACTATTACTGTATAAAATACATATGTTCACGCCTAGTCCCTTGGTCGGTTGGCAGAGAATATCGAGTGCCAAGTGTTACTAGCTCCCTCACAATAATTACTTTTTCCATACAATAAAAAGCTGGTCGTGGAAATTGTGGTGACAAGAGTTGGCCGTGGGTTAAAATTGACCATGGAAAGTCAACTTAGGTCTTCCCAGGTAACCAAGTACATCTATCCACTTTCGCAATATATGTCTGTACTAGCAATCTTTCATCTGACATTCTCACAACATGAATGAACCAACGGAACATGCCCTTACTCATTATTGTACCAACACTTTTTTAATCCCAGTCTTTCTCGGATCTCACTGCTACGAATAATGTCAATCAAACTATCTACCCCTGCTAAAAGCACTACCTGGACAAAGAAACTCATTTGTTTATTCCAGCACTACTACGTCTACTAAAACTCTTGAATACGTTCTGGCTACATCTCTTTCATATGCTATTTTGGTTTCATTTCGTATTCAAATGTAGATACGCCTTTTCCTTTCCAATCAACATTCATTAGTTCATTACTGTTTGCAGCTCAGATGATTTGGAGCCCAAAATTACATAATCGATTGTTTATATCAGATAGGTCACTAGTAGGTCATATATTTTTTCTGTTTTTATTCAAAATATCTTAATTATAGAATACAGACATTTAAAAATATTTAGTAGATTTTGTTGGATCTGCAGGTAATAAGTAAATTTTCTTTTATAGATTTCACATCAAGCACGTCCATTTCACAAATATTTTTAGTTTCCTTCAATTTTTTTCCTAACTATTATTACCTATCGTGTTCCCTCTTTCATTCTTGAAATGCTCTTTTTCTTTAGTATTTTCTAATGAAAACATCGTCATCCGGGATAGAATATGTGCCCGGTTGGCAATAGGTTTGCCACCTATCGCATTGTGGAACTAATTATCTTAGGCTAATCGTGCGTGCCCTAGTTGCACCTTTGTCAACTTCTTTGTGAAATACGAGCCTGAATATACTTTCATAATTGTCTTTATGTATTTAAAATAAATCATACAGCTGCTTGTGTATAAGTGCCAACTGGAAGAAGGCAGAAAAAGTTCAATGCCCTTGTTCCCTTCGGGAGCGGTGGTGGGTGCTAGTCCCGATGGGATGATACAATACACTCTACCGATTACCACCTATCTATAACTGTCTGATTAAATTTTATAAAACAGTTACGTAAGATTTAGTATTTAAATAAACTAGTGGACGCAAACTGGTATATAGTATAATCCATCCATCCAGTTTGCGTCCAGGTAAATTTTGACATTTTTGTCTTTTTCTATTACCATAACTAAGTGGACGCAAACTGGCTATTTAAATAAGCATAATAACAATGGTAAAAATAAAATAAAACCTCATCCTTATGACATATTTTTTTACATTAAAATAAAGGATCAAGTTAGAAATAGAAAGATGAGTTTGGCTGGCTGAATGGCTGGAAACTGGCTAATTCGTAATATTGGTATACCAGTTCACGTCGACCTCATTTTAACTCTAAAAAATAAAATAATCAAAATCATCAATATTTTTATTCTTTTAATCATTTTCAAGGCCTAAGAACAAATACAATCTTTAATTAAACTTAAAACATTGAAAAATTACGTATGAAACGCGCGCTAGTTCACTATTTTTTTTACTAAAATTATGCATATTTACACAACTTTTTTATATAGGTAAGATTTTTTTTAACAGGAAAAATTATGCGAACAGTTCTTTTGTCTGTGTATGTATGTTTCTAATATATTTTATAATAGGTAGAAACGACTTTTAATTTCCCTAATTTGGTAGTACACTTATTTTTTAAGTGTTTTTTGAACGGTGTCCACGAAATGGACGCGAACTGGGGCGTGGACGCGAATAGGCTCACATAGCTGCCTGCCTTAGATAATGCAACTGAGAAATTTCCCGCTGATATTTTTTTGTTAAATCTACCAATACTTATATTTAATAAATTTGGTTTGCATATTATTTATTTACAGTAAGCTAATAAAAAAATGTTTTGATATGCTAGACACATAATGGTAAATTTAAGTTATATGCTAATGTCATAATACTCTAGCAACAACAAACTGGTTTTGATAAAACATTTCAATACGTTTTACTCCTAATTTAAAAGTATTATTTTCTAATGATCATATAATTATAAAAATTGTTTTCCAAGTACCACAGTTTATTAATTAAAAATATATCTTTTTATTTCAAAACGTTGTCATTTTCAGCAGATCTTTCGTCAATTTTTAATAGAAAATGCTTTTAATATAAAATCTAAGAAGTGTAGTTTTGAAACAATGAAAGAAATTATAATATAGCGAATGCTTCAATAGTAACAACAGCTTCATACATTAACTTCAATAGCTTTGAGTTTATCAATTACAAACAAACAAGTATGTCATCTTTAATTGTTATTATAACATATATAGCGAGGTCAAATCATAAGACATAATAATAACTACATTATTTTGCCAAGAAAACACCACATCGATTTATGTTGTTGACTGTACCCGTGTAAATCCAGTTTCCTATACACGTCACCCACACAGCGTCACATCGAGATGTCCCAACAAAATAAAACATCGGCCGTATTGATTCCGGCCTTTCAAATGCCATCCCACTTGCACCTACCCCCGGCATGTACGTGCGAGAGGGATGGCCAAACTTTCTTGGCAAGTCAGACGTAATGTTTACTTGTGTGCAGATTAATGCGGTAACGCCGTGTACATAATAGGTATAGACTACAGAGTGTACCGGCGCCTGGGTTGTGCTTTAAAATAGTTCTTTTGTTTCTTTTATCTTCAAGCTTTAAGCTTAGCTTTTAAACTGAAAGGTTCTATTATACGTTTAAAAGTTAGGGTCCATGGGTATCAAAAAATAAATTTAGGGTGTCAAGCAAATCCTGTTTTAGGTTCCATCGGATAATGCAAAGTGCTTTTTCATCAAACAGCTCGAGAGGCTAGCGACAAAACTTGTCTCTAGGACCGAGAACTAGAATAGTAGATAATTTACTCGGTTTACTAGTGTTTTGTATATTCCTGTCATCATAACGTCAATGCTTGTCAATTTCATGTTTCGTAGGTCGCTTGTAAATAAGGGAGGGCAGGGTAAAGAGGACTAAGTTCGATCCGAGCAATGCATCAGTAATATCTATGGTGTGTAAGGGCATCGGTTATCTCTTATCATCAGAATATCAATAAATACTTGACTATGTTAGAGCAAAAAATAAACAAAAAAAATCAGTCAAAACAAGCACCCACTTACTTTGTAGTTTGTAGTATTTTTCTGAAATATAAACAGCAGAAACCGACTTCAACTATTTCATTAGAAACTCGTACCACGTCGCGATTTAATCATTTTTTTCAAAAGATAGGAAACGATTTCAAAATGGTCCCAAACAAATTTTATTAACTAAAAAATCGAGTTTTAATTAATAATGCATACATTTTGACATGATGAGGATGTCACCATAAACTAAAAAAATGCATTTTAAGAATAACACAAAAAAACACAAGTCGGATCATGATAAAATTAATATGGGACCACCTCGGAGTCGTGACCTATCTTTTTAAAAATAATCAAAATTAGTTTACTATTTCGAGTAATCGCGTAACAAACACACAGACAAAGCTAAACCTCCTCCTTTTTTTCATATCAAAATCATTTTTATAGATGTGTATGAATTTTAACGGATAGTTCATATCTAATTGCATGCATACAAGATAAGTGTACCTACTAATATCATAACAAAATTCTATAATAAAAATATTTTAAAATTGTGTTATTTCTTTTTTAATCATAACTTATATAGTGTAGTTTTAATAACTCCTACTACACACCCACCAACTTATAACTTTTATAATTTGTAACAGAAATAAAGAAAAATAGGAAACCTGACGTCATTTCTACGAAATCCACTTTAATAGCTGATTTAAATGAAGAGAAATATTTAAATGAAGAAAAATCTGTCATTAATCATATGAATCAGTATCTAAAAGGTCGAGCAAAGTTGGTGTCACACTCGTGTTGGTAAACGCTAAATTATGAGGTTTCTATCTCTAAAACAAGTCAACGGAATCCTAAAACGTATTAGCACCGCAGTAGTTATAAATACATAAGTCAAAGGAAACAAAATGTGTTTTTATCGAGTCGTATATCGTGTCAATCGTGACCATATATAGTTGTTAATAACTGTCCATAAACTGCCTTTCACTCGCATCGATTATGTTTACTTATATACGAGTTTATGTACAGTGGACAATGATGCTTGCTTAATTACTAAATACGTTAGGTCCGTAGCATACGACCGGAATAATTGAAACGCCATTTCCAATCCTAACCAAGCAAACCCTACCCTACATAGAAATTTTTCCGCACAGAATTTTAGTAGTCCACCATGTCGAAAAAAATTCGAAAGGTCAGAAAAGTCTAGACATGTCACCTACATACATTAGTCTTTTTTCGTACCGAATTTATGTGAATTTACTACAGGAAAATTTTATTTTTGATTTTTCAAAAAATAATTCCGTAACAAAATTATAAATGTACGTGGCCGGCCTAAAAAAAGGCGAACTTTCATTTTGATTTTTCGAAAGCGAATTCTGTAAAAGAATTTTGAACGCATATGGCCTTAGACAGGGCTGATTAAGGTCAAAGAAATCGATCCATTTGTTTAGAAGTTGTGATGCCACAGACAGACACACACGTCAAACTTATAACACCCCTCTTTGAGGTTAAAAACAGTAAAACAGAGGACACTGCGGAAAGCTTATGTCATTATTCTTTTATCTCCCTTACAACCATTACATTTTAATATCTGCGTCTGTTTCTAAAACAGCCACAGTTTTTACCACAGAATTGATAGCTCCCCCATTAGATTGATCGATGAATTATACTACACCCTATTTCATTAGGGTGTTTTAAGGTTAAAATATGTGTAACGCTCAACGACAAACCAGACAGACAATTTTGCTAAGTTTGAACATTTCCAAATATATTTTTAAGCTACGTTGATTATATTTCGGTTTAGAAGTCATATCGGGGTCTTGGTCTTCTCACTCAAGCTCATTTACTGGGATTCGGCAGAAATGACTACCTTAAACAAATCTAGACGAGTCGCTGCGAAACTCTACCACGGAGTCAGATGTCGCGGTGCTAGTGACGACAAGCCCATGCTCGCCTTTGACGAGCTGCCTGGCAAAAACGCAGATGGTCTATTCTGCAAAGGAGCCCGGCCCAACAACGTCGAAAATTGACATATTTGTCTCTTACTACCATGTCGTTACATTACATTTTTAAATTTTTGACATTGAGGTTATCATTTGCCATAAGACACGTTTAATTAATTTACTTCAAGTTATTATTACCCGATTTACCAGAAATTATAAAGCATTATACTCAGTGATCAAAAGGGGTGGAACGAAGTTCGCCGGGAAAGCTAGTTATAAAACACAAACTGTGTCAAACCTAAGTTTTATGAGCAGTCCGTTACGCAAACATAAAAATTGTAAGCCCACCGGTTGTTCTTACCACTGAGGACGGAAATTTAAACTTGCACAATTACAGTTTTGAAACTCACTTAAACACACAAAAGATCTTCACATAATTATGTACAACATGAGAACGGCACATGTTGTAACTTGTAACATATAAAATGGGTATTAATGAAACGTTGAATACTTATACTAAATCATCATCTTATCTTATCTTATTATATATATATATATAAATTACGAATCACGTTGTTTGGTCCGCGATGGACTCCTAAACTACTTAACCGATTTGAATCAAATTTGCACACCGTATGCAGTTTGATCCAACTTGAAACATAGGATAGCTTACATATCAATTTATAATAAAAAAAAATAACATCCGAGCGAAGCCGGAATAGGAAGCTAATATATATATAAAGCTAGCTATATTTACGGAAAAGTTTTTGCGATTTTTACGTGAGAAAGCTACGGAAAATCTCTGGTGTAAACGCATTCGCAGCAGTGAGATCCGAGAAAGAATGGGATTGAAAGAAAGTGTTGGTGTTAAAATGCGAAAGGGTTTGCTCAGTTGGTTTGGCCATTTTTTCATGATATTAGAAACAAACAGACGAATTTTCTGATGTTAAGAAATTTACGCCGCCTAGAGATACCAAAGGTTGTAATGGTGCGGTGCCAATCTAAGGCCGGGATCTTGGGCCTCGAGAAAAAGTATGTATACCTGCTACCTTATACCGGAACACGTCAACGGCAAACACTGACGTTATGGCGGAAGGAATAGGTAAGGCGGTGGGGCAAATCCGGACAAATCGCTGCTAAACTCTACCACCTAGACAACTCTCAAAATGTTAGTGACAAAGCCTATACTCGACTTTTACGAGCTGCCTGCCAGGATGGCAGATGGCCTATTCTGCAAAAGACCAACACAGGAAAAAAATGTGGGAAGAATGTCAGATGAAAGATTGACAAAGCCGATACAATGCGAATGTTGATGTATGTAGGTACCCGGGCAGACAAAGGTTGACATTCCACGATCAAATCACTTGGGCTTTATCATCTCGGTTGGTGTCAAGAGTCTCCGAAATTGGTGTGTTTGTATGAAAAGGGTAATTAATGTGGAGGTAGTCGGACAGGTCTGCAAGAACAGTTATATTTGGCACTCGCAGCTCTCTGTCTACTACCTTTATGTAACATTACTTGGTGTGAAGATAAGTATGCATGTAAGACAGCGAACAAGCACACGGCTCCCCTGATGGTAGAGATAACCGTGGCTTATATAAAAGATATTACGGGTGCGTCTCTGTCCTATAGCTGGTACGTTAACCCTATTGTTAAAGTATACCGGCTATCTTATCCTCCGGACTGGAACATGACACATTCATTAAGGCGGCAGGAATAGTTACGGTAGTGGATCCCTACCCGAGCAAGTTGCTGCCCAGGACTCGACTACCAGTAGTCTTGTCAGTGATGAACTGTATTTTAGTAATTTATAACAGTTAGATATAATAAGGAATATATAAATAAAATAAGGAATATACTTTTTAAATGGCGTCACCTAAAAAAACTCAAATCATTCCAGTTCGCGTTAAAATATAATATGATATTCAACAAAGGCAACATTCACCAACCTTATTGCAATGAAAACAAAGTGAATTTTAGTCCGATGTTTATGCAAATAAGTTTTGACACTCATGACAACAAAAAAACAAAACAAAAGTAATAGGGTGACCATAATACCATGACCATTATGTTAGGACACGAACATAATTAAGGTGCTATGCTCAAACGAGAACTTCATGTTTGGAGTTAGATTTTTACATTTCTTGACAAATTATTTGAAAACGCAAACTGGTGCTAAAATTAAACAAATAATTAGGTCTCTTACTTATTACTTTATCCTATTTTAGGAATACAGTGATATTTATATTAGATAATATACGAAACTCCTTCGACAGATATAGAGCAACGATTGGAAAGATTTAAATCCCTAATTGCAGTAGTCTGAGTAGTGTTGTGAGTAAATCAGTATGTGTGTCAAAAAATGTTAATGTTACTTTCGAAATGCTATTGACATTTAAGCCAATATCTCATTTTGAATAATTTAGTGATGAAGAGACCGACAAAATCAATTTATTACCCAAGAATTTCAGTGAGTGGCGATATTCTCGAGTGCAGTACAAATTTAAAATTTCAATGTGCAAAAGCAAAACTAAAAACGAATAAAAGTAAGTAATTTCTAAAAAGATATGTGCAATTAATTAGTGTATTTGTTTAAAATATGGAAAAGAAACAGGCACTTCACCTGGGTTATAAAAACATCTATTATTTTCTTAATGAATTACTTTAAGTATTCAAAAATTAATTAGCGCTGTTTTTATTACTATTGGTGATGAGTCGAATTTCGGGTCCGGTTTTAGCAGTGATTTCGGTTTCAATTAAACATTAACCGAACTTTTCGGCTCAGCTGTAGGTTCTGATTAACTCGAACTAACTAATGAGTAAAGAGTTGTAGGGCAAAGAATAACTTAACCACCGCCTTCGCCTTACTTAGTAACCCAGTGACTTTCAGTATTTGATAACAGGTGCGGGTTTTATTACTAACTCTGATGATGGTTAAAAACAGGGTTTCGAGTAAAAGCTTATTAGAAAAGAAAGGAATATTAATAAAATTACTCTCCCCCTGACTGCATTTGGTTGATCCTGCTTATTGTGTTCCTAAACCAGAACAGGACAGAAATTAGAAAGTCGCGTTCTGAAGACAACACATTTTCTAAAGATGACAAACTAGATACTAAATTATGTTATATTTATTCAGAGAATTCCATGTATACTTTTGGTAATAAAATATATCTTTATATGTCTATTTATCATATATCAGTCCCGCTCAAAATCGAAACGGAAATTTGGTTTCGGTGTTTATGGTTTTACATGTTAACAACACTAGTTATTAATCTCCGTTAAGCAATGTAGTAAGGTCCCCTGCTGGACATCAGACTCCTACGCATAAATGTGGCATTACACGGTTGAGAGGACGACTGCTTCGCTTGGCAATCGGGTTAATGACCGCTAAACATTACCTTACTAAAACCGCAGCTATCGCACATGCGTATTCTTATAATATCTCATAACATTTTGTAACGTGACGGACCTACCGCTTGTTTATGGCTATACTTTTAACCACATACTTGGAGAAAAACGTATCTTCAAGCCAAGTTCCTTAAGTTGTAGGCAGAGAGTATTGAGTGCTAAATTTCACGAATCTTGCAAACCTATCTATCTTCTTCTACTTTCATTGCATATTTCATACAAATATTTCGAGAACTTAGAGAAAATAGTCTACCAATTTAATAACGATAGGTATCTGTTGGTTTCTGTATTGTGGATGATGTGGGCAGCTGTAATCACTTTCATCTGGTGACACCCATATTTGTGACACGAGTACTCGGACAATAAAGAATAGAGTTTAATGATTACTTTTTTCCAAGGATAGGTCATGATTTTGATCCCATATATAAGAACTTACGCATTATTAAGTATAACTCAAAACCACTGGTCAGATTATAATACAATTTATTTCGGAAAGGCAGATCATGATACTGAATCATGATCTACCTTTCGAAAAAGAAGTCACCAAATCACAAGTTGGCAATGAAATTGGAATTTTTGCAGTTTTATTGCTCTTTAGTTATTTTCTACTCGCTATTTGCCAGCGACTTTGTCAACGTATAATTTTCATTATTTTTATATGAACATTCATCCTTATTATAGTCCTGAAGGGTTGTTTGTTGACTCAGTTATGTTTCAACTCGATTCCTTAGCTCTATGTATATTAGATTTCAACAAAATCGGTTTAGCGATTAAGCCGTGAAAGAGCAACAGGCAGACAGACAGACTTTCGCATGTATTATTATTAAAAAGTTCATATTGTGTAAAATAACCTTTCTCTAAGTCACTCCAAGCTTCAATGATAAAGAAGCCTAGTTAATAAAGTTGTTTTACTCCGACATCTACAACAACGTGTATCATTATAACAGTGATGTGAATTATATATAAAAAAACAGCTCATTCTAAAAATAAGTATTACCTTATTTCATGTAAGAATTAAGTTTAAAAAGCATACTCATTACACACCAAAGGTG
>NJDC01007009.1:0-25508 GCA_002245475.1 Calephelis virginiensis | reverse complement strand
GCAGAGGTCATTTATGTATATCAGAAACAATGTTGGTCCAAGAACACTGCCCTGTGGCACTCCATACGTTACCAAACATTCCTCATTGATATAATCACCCAATTTAACATATTGTTTGCGTTCTTTGAGATAATCAATTAGTAACTCGAGTGGCGTTCCTCTTATACCAATTGCTTCTAGTCTTTTTACAAGAATGGGGATCGAGACACTATCAAAGGCCTTCTTCAAGTCTAGAAAGACTGTATCAAGTATAAAAGTACATACAAAAGATAGTATCAAGCATAAGACTAACTTCTTCCACGTTCATTACTCCTTTCACGTAAACACGAAGGTTTAGGAGAAGATTGAATTTATTTACAGTACCGCCTCGTTGGACGAATGGCTAGCGTACACGCCTAACTCTAACGACCAACTACAACGCTCGCGTTCGATTCCCGACAAGGGCAGGCATTTGTGTGATGAACATTTATGTGTCTGCATTTCCGGAGCTGGGTGGTTATTAAATTTATTCTGGTAGGTATCTATTTAAGTTTTTTGTATGTATTAGTATCGTTGGTTTTTCTGTGGGATATTACAAAGCTTCCATGATCTAACGGTCCATTGTTCGGCTTGCCCTCGTGCTGTCGCGGGTTCGATCCCCGGATTGGGCCGCAAGAAGAAAATGTGTGGTTTCTATTTGCGATATGTTTGCCATCTACCACATTGTGAGACTAAGTGTCTTCGACTAGTCGTGGGTGTCCTGGTACCTCTACATACCCTATCAGGGAAACTGATGTGAAGATACACACATCACATGTTGTTTTGTTTCCCTGGTTCCAAAAAGTTGTTACTTTTTCGAACCAAACCTGGTGTAACGGGTGTCCGTGGGGATGGTGATCACTTCCACTTGGTGACCCACTTGCTCGTTTGACTCCTCTTTTATAAAAAAAAACTAGCTTACCCGCTGCTTTGCTTGCATGGCAGTTAATATATTAACTGAAATGAAGTTAAATTAAAATCTGTATGAATAATTTATTCCTTTTTTAAACGTACTTATTTATTTTTAACCTTTTGATTAATAAGACCAAGTTAGACCAAGGACTTTCATTCAAACTTTTAACCGTTATTTCATACCCTTTGAGGTAACGTTTCCAGAAACGCTTAAATACGTATCTTACTCCTTTTTAATAAGTAACCAAATCAAGTTTCATGTTTCTAACTTTCAACCCCTATTTCACCTCCTTAGGGGTAGATTTTCCAACATTACTTTCTTAGTGGGTGTCTACTTAATAAAACGACCTTACCCATCAAATTTCTTGGCTGTAACTTTAACAGTTTTTGTTCGGCGATGATAAATCAGTCAGTCAGTCAGGACATTTTATAAGCATAGATAACTATCGACGTAATCAACAAGAAATTAAACAATTGTTGAGTCCTTAGTAGCTCAAATCGTCATTGGCATGGTCAGTGTGGGACAAAGTACATTGGTTCTATGCCCGATTAAGGTGAAATGTGTATATCTAAAACTTTATGAAAAGTCAAACTGCTCATTTGAATCTCTGTGGAGAAATGTAGACAAGTAGCAGATGTGTGTTACAGCGCTAAATACGGAATACACAATGAGTCACGTACTCGTACTGGTTGACACTGACTTACACCGTCAGCTAATGCGGATCTGTCACACTTATTTATTATACTGATCAGAAGGAGGGTAATGTTTTTCGAGCGTATGTATGTCTGTTTACTTGGCGCGCCCTGCAGCTTTTGCGGCTGGATGGGTTTTGACGTAAAAGATGATTTTTATTTGAGGGCTATATAAATTTTTAAAATGGCGGCTCGCAAATAATAAAACGTATTTTATTTTCTTATCGTAGTAATATAAAATGAAATTCATTTAGTAAAAACACCAATTTAAAAACATTTGTTTTAGCGGACGCGGTGTGTTTCGTTTTTAAATTATTATTTATTTATTTATGTACTTGTTTACTGTTTATGCATATCTTTGTATAAATATATTTATAAATGTTCAAAGATCTATACATAGGCGAGCTATCTTCTTATGCAATCTCTTCAAGCAAAACTTGTAAGGAAACAGTCGTTACGGAAAATTGTTCGACGATGGTATATTGTACCTAAGAGTTCAACTCGCAGGATGAAAGCATGTTAGTTATAACATTAACAAAAACTAAAAATTAAAACATAATATACAAAAAAGAATTGAAACTACGTGGACGTGTGGAATTGCTTGTTAAATAGCTGTTATTATTGAGGGACGTGACGACTTCATCGCTTCAACATACATACATACATACATACATATCTTCGCGCCAAGTCCCTAACTGAGTAGGCAGAGAGTATCGAGTGCCAGACCTCACGATCCTGACAAACCTGTCTTACTTCCTTCACATTCATAAACCTTTTCATACAAACACGCCGGTTTCGGAGACTCTTGACACAACTTGACAGCGCTTCAATAATATGGTAAATTAGTTTTTTCGTAGATGAGTTCAGAATAAGTATACTCAACTCACCTCTCGAAAATGTTGGGTCAGGGTAAGGTGAATTCTCAGCTTAGTTAGTTTTACCTTAACTGACTTAGTTGCGAGCCTGATCTGTCTTATTAAGAAACAAAGACTAAGGTAAGAGTAAAGTTAGGCTGATATTATAGTCTATATCACAGTGTAATAAAGATCTTGGAATAAAAAAAGTATCTCCGAAGGGAAAAGGCACATCCAGGGCACCCACGACTAGCCGAAGACAGTAAGTCCCACAATGTGATAGGTGGCAAGCCTATCGGCAACCAGGCACATATGCTAGCCCAGGCAACTTTATTTTTATTAGAAAACTGAAAGAATACATTTTCTAATTTGTTTGTTGCCTGACCCGGGGATTCGCCCCGAGACCTCAAGAAGTCAAGTCCGACACCAGACCGCTAGACCACAGACGTGAGATTTTGAAGTACTTCAATCTATGTTTATTAATAAGACAATTATTAAGTCAAATCTAGCAGCTAAGCGTCTACTAAGTACGCCATGCCGTATGATTGGTATTTATCTATCCACTTAGTATGGCACTGACGGTAAGGGACTGATGAGATCAAGGAAGGATGAGGCTATTAAGCTTTTGGACCAGTGTCACATATCAATATGTATCCCATAACATTCTGGCCTAAACTAATTTGGAGTAAAATACCTCATTGTTGCTGATCAATCTGAGTCCAAGGCTAGTTGATCATAAACAGAGCCTATAAATGGCAACAATACGCCGTACATACCTACTGCAATATTATTCAACGCGTGCGTTCACACAGATTAGATGGTAGTTCTAAAACGGCTCGTAAAAAGCTATCTACGCTTACTTTTCCCTGTGCTTATCATATTCGTGTGCAACTTACGCAAGAGGATCACTAAGAAAGTAGTGGTTGGCAATAGACATGAGTGAACCAGAGTTACAAACCGGCTCGCAGTTCTGATCAACATATTTGTGAAAATTATGTTAGTAAACTAGCGCTGAATCGAACCATTTGTCAGCCAATTATACAGCTCTTTTTTAGTTATTGGTCACAGATAATAGTCATCAGTAGTTTCACTCTTGAATCTCGATTCGTGCAATGTTGGAAATCCGAATCTTGAGCTGCAGCTCTCTTTCAAATATTATCTCATCTGAATATTTGAACCAGTTCAGAGCTGATTTACTCATCTATAGTTGGTCGCGCTGTTTGACATCTGTGGTCTCTGTGTAAGCGTATTTTTTACGTTCATGGACTCCGCAGTTTTTTACACGGTGTTATACTTGATATCATGGTATTGCCATGGTTGAAGTGGTTATATTATCTTTTTAATCACCGAAGGGAAAATAGCAATATTATAAGTTGTGTGTTGTATGTTGCACTATAGCTTTAATACGAAAAAGCTGACGTTACCTAGATAGCTTTTAATTACAATTTATGGATATTGTGTGGTCGTTTTTTTTATGATTATTTATTGAAGAAATTATTTTTGTCGTTTTTCGACAACTCCTCGGTCCTTGGAAACTATCGCCATTTTGTCGAGAGAATGACGCATACATACACAAAAAGTAACAATATAGCCTTCTCCGCGTCATATAAGAGAAAAAAAATAGTTTCGATTGATTCAGGTTTTTGAATGAATTACAAACAAACAAATACTTTAACGCAATTTTACAGAATTGGCAGGCAAACGAGATGGATTTACTGATGGGAATAATTACACAAGTTGCAGAATGGTGAAAATAGTGCAATACTAATGTCACAATTTTTTTAGGTTCAAAACAGGACACCGTTTTTTTTGCCGCTAGACAATACGTTTCATGCACGTCTGTATATGACGTAATTTGATATACATACAAAAACATCTTCATGCCATTTCTCTTACTTGTCTAGACCTCTATAGTTCTTGACACGACCCTCGGATAAAATTCAAGGGATTTAATAACGGAATGTCAACTTTAGTCTTCTCGGATATCTATATCTATCTACATTCAGTGTACGCGAATGTGAAAGGATATAAATATATGATATACATATTTGGGAAAATTTGGAAAAAATATAATGTAATAAAATTTAATATATTTTTTTTTTGAAAGAAATAATAATAAACAACTTAATTTACTTATTGTATTAAGGGGTATGTATAGACAACCACACATAGCAAATCATACTTGAACATCAAAGCACAAAGCAATAAAAGTTAGCTTTAGCAATTTTTTAAACTATTTCGAAAAAGCGGGAATTCGTAACACACAACGAAAAAATTAACTATCCTGTTCAAAACGGGACGTCTGGCCACAATCTTAAAAGTATGGAAACCTCTGCTATAGATGATGCCAAATACGGAATACATAATGAGTCACGTATTAGTCGCCTCAAATTACCGTTAACATATACGGATATGTCATACTTAGACGCCGTTAGCAAAGAAGTTAGCTTACGCCTGACGACATCTCCAGGGTTCGGTCTGTCAGGGATAGGAACGCTTTTCCATATTGGAAGACAAACAAGCAGACGGATTTCCCAATGGTAAGAAATTCACGCTGCTTAGAGACACCAAAAGTGGTAATGGTGAGTTGCCAACCTGAGGCCGGGATGTTAGGGCTCGAGCAAAAGTAAGTTTACCGGCTACCTTACCCTCCGAACCGGAACACATCAACGGCAAGCACTGACGTTAATGACGACAGGAATAGGAATAGGAAGGCGGTAGTACCAACCCGAGCGAATCGCTGTGAAATTCTACCACCTAGTAGGATGTCACGATGTTAGTGACGGTAAGCCTTTGCTCGCCTTTTACGAGATGCTTGGCAGAAAGGCAGATGGTCTGTTTTGCAAAGGAGCGCAGATCAACACGGGTTATAAGAACCTACTACTTGTATAAACGCGGAAGTTTGTAATAATATTTGCAGAGGCACTACCACGACTAGCCGAAGACACCAAGTCCCACAATGTAATAGCTGGCAAGCCTATCGCCAACCGGGCACACATCCAATCCCAAGCAACATTTTTTTATAAGAAAATTGGAAAAAACACATTTTCTTTATGTAACCGGGAATCGAACCCGGGACATCGTGGAACTTTATTTAACATGAACCTGGAACTCTAGACCACAGAAGTGGTAGAAAATTGAAAATACACTTTTTTTGTTGCCCGACCGTTAGGTCGAAACTTAAGGATACTTTTTTATTCATAAAACCTAACACGCTCGTACCGTTACCGGCCCCTTAGATTTTCTTGTCGCTATCATTTCTTCTAGCTACCTTGCTCCAGTTACGAGGGAAAAAGTACGCTGGCGGCCTAACTCAGCTTTAAATTGATAGCTCATTGTTGAGACTATCTTCATGCCCATATCCCCGGAGAAATAGGCAAAGTTAGAATCAAAGGATCAACGACTAGCTGGAAGCATTCAGTCCTAGAATGTTATAGACGGCAACCAGCCAAGCACTAATCCAAATACGGCCTACGTTGTTTTTTATTGTATGTTTTTACATCTACGCCCATATCCCCGAAAAGGTAGGCAGAAGTACAACCAAGAAATCAAGTTCGGCGCCAGGCAGCTAAACCACAGAGGCGATTTTTCTATCTAGTAAACTAAAACTATATAATTTCACTATTTGGTTCGTTACATTCCTACATCAGAAAATCTTGACACCCACTGCTCTTTCAAAATGTCTACTAAATCTATATATATAAAAAAGAAAAAGAAAGTCGGGTTTGTTACAACACTTATAACTCGAGATCTGCTGGACCAATTTTCGTGGTTTTTGATTCGTTTGATTTGTCTTCGCCCCGAATGGCAGAATACAACTTAAAAACAATAAAAACAAAAAATGTATGAAAGATGAATCGTCTTTAAGAAAGTCGAAATAGTTAAACCGATTAGGCTGAAAATTGATGGAGAGGTAGCTTAGAATCGGGAGAAGGACATGGGGTAGGTACATATTATCCCTTACAACAGAGAGGAAACTACGAAAATCGACCTTTTAATTTTTCCTATACAAACTGAACGGGCGGAACGAAGTTCGCCGGAACAGCTAGTATAAGCTAGTGTTTATACAAATTCCATTCTCAAAATGTATGTTTTAGCATCAAAGTAATCATTACTGGTGTCGGAATCGGAAGTAAGGGTTGTTTTGAACGTGCCTCGTGAACTGGGGAGAGGGAGATAATAATAAGCTTATTCCACGGTACCTATTGGCAGCTCGAGGGGAAGGGAACGAGAAAAATACTATTGTAAAATAATACTTAGGTAAAGAATTGCCAAATTATACTCTTTTGTGCTTTTTAACCGACTCCAAAACTGGAAGTAATCAATTCGACTCCTTGTTTTTGTGTGTTTGTTACGCGATTACTCGGCCAATAACGAAAATCATTTCCATCTAGAAAATCCATTTTTAACATATTTTCTGATATGCTAAACTAAGTATCAAATATGTTTCATCATATCTCAGTGTAGGTTGATTTAAGTTCAAATCTTAGACTATTTTCAAATCACATTTGGCGGGAAAGCAATTGGTGTATATTTTATATACATATCTATATTTATGTTTATATAAATTTGGCCTGACACAGTGTCTTTTTTTACTTTTTTTTTTAATTTCACAAATATCCAAGGACGCATAGACTAAGACGCATCCATCAAAACCTCAATACTGAAAATGATTCAGCATTATATTTGAACGTGATTAAGCGATAATTCAAATGACCGACATTCGCGTTGAATGCTGATGTTGTCATATGTTCCACTGTGTATCTATCTCTACTAATAATATAAATGCGAAAGCGTGTATGTATGTGCCGATTGACGTTTAGCCGGTTTAAACAATTATAGAGACTTTTAGGACAGCTAGGGAAGGATAAAGGCTAAATTTCATCCCGATATTCAATCAGATTCTGCCCAGAGCTAAACTTTACTCAAGAGAAAAATATAGTTCAAATAATTCAAATAACTGTAACTAGTTATTTTTTTATAATCTATGTACTTAAATAAAAATAAATCTCAATTTGTCATCGCATCAAGTGTGAATGGATAGACATTTTTTTCTGATTCTTTTTTATTGTGTTAGTTCTCGTAAGGAGGTTTTTATGAAGAGAAAAACTGGGAAAATTACGAGTACATGGTAAATAGAAAAAACATTTTAATGTATCCCATACAGACTGTCAGTAGCTATCAAAGTAAATTGATACGAAGTTCGCCGGGTCGGCGAGTGAGAAATAAAATTTTCGGCTATTGGTGTGTCTGTACGTACAAGGCGCTCAATGAAAAAGTTAAACTTATACATGAATAACAGAAGCCACCGTGTATAGACATAAAAATACTTAAATAAATATATTTACGCCCGTATCGTCCAACAGATAGACAGTGGTATGATCAGGGTACCAACAGGGCTGAATCTTAGTCACTAGGTATCTTCACACCCATATCCCTGGAGCAGTAGGCAGTGGCACAATCACAACACCCACTATTAGCAAAAGACACCAAGTGCCACAATGTGAAAGGTGGCAAGCCTATCGCCAACCGGCCACATATCCAATCCTGGGCACCGTTATTTTTATTAGAAAATTTACATCTTCTATTTTTTTGTTGCCCGACTCGGGGTCGAACCCGGGACCTCAAGAAGTCAAGTCACCGCTAGACCACAGAGGCGAGTGGCGATACCAATCGGCCATTTATCCAATTCCGGGCAACGTTGTTTTTATTACAGACCATTAAACCAGAGAGGTGATTACAAAAACATATATTGTTATGGGTACTAATTTATTCAACTGTAGGGTTATTCTAATGTCAAATAGTGTAATAAATAACCTCATAAAGCTAGGCCACAAAACACGGCTCACAATGCGAACTGAGACCAAGATCTAGATTACTCTTGTGACCTACATTCAAGTCGTTTCACTGAGACACCCTTTACATGTTTTTGTGATACTGTATTTACATGGCTTAGTAGTTAGTAGGCACTGGTCTCTAGTACCGTCGCAGACATAAAAAAAAACTTTTACCTTTTGATTTTGGTGAATTAATTCCTTTTATTGGAAGGCAAATAAGCAGACGGATTTCTTGATTGTAAGAAATACACGTCGCAATTGATATAAACATACAAATGTGTGTGCGTGCGTGTGTGTGTGTGTGTGTGTGTGTGTGTGTGTGTGTGTATGAGAGAGATACGGGGAGAGAGATTCTTAGCTCCTTCAGGTATATGTAGGTTTTAGATTTTTTAAGAAGTTATTGAAAAACTTTTGTTTCAGTATTATGTTAGTTTGTGGTCCACATTACTTTTGTATGTATGAGTATAGATAAATCAACGTAGAATGCAGATACTGGGTCATTACTACTTTATTGTCAGGCAATCTTCCAAACAAGTTATCTGTTTTCGTCCAGATATACAGATCGTAACAATATTGACTCATACGTAGGATGACCATTAATTGTGTTTTATACGGAACAAACACCTCAAATGTTTTTTCAAAAACAAAACATACATAGCTGTCGCTCATTTTTTTTGTGAAAGATCGAAGAAACTTTATAACCGGGGTTTTATAATTTGATTGATTATTTTGTATGCCAACAGCAAATTCTCTCTTCTAGAAATTGTAATTCTCTTCTGACTTACAGCCAATATTAATAATCAATCCTAATCCAAAACTTGCTGTCCAAGATTAATATTTTCATCCATTTTTATGTTATCGCTTGCCAATAACATATCTGTGGACAGGATAAACTTCTAATTTCGCGTCAGATCGTCAGAACGTAAGACGGCAATCTGCGCATGCGCAAGTTAATGTTCAAGTTTTCACGTCTGCCGTCACTCCCTGAGTTCAACCCGTCTTTTTAATCTTTCTACTGTCCGGTGATAACTTGACGTACGGTTACACTAATACCGATTATTATAAATTAAGGTGGTTTCAAGTAGCAGAGTGATTTTTTGCTGTCTTAATTGATAATAATTAATTCTAATGACTATTATTATTAATAACATTGTATTTGAAGCAAATGTAAGTTAATTAGCTTTTTGACAATCTGCTAAGCCGTTTTAAAACATATACTTAAATTAAAAAAAAAACTAAGAAAAAAATACTTAAATTTAACGTTTCAAAACAATTACAGAAATCTTGTACCTTTTCAAAGTGCATAGATTCCGCTTTTTTACCATCTAGCAGATATCGGGGAGACCAAGGTTAACATTTCACGACCAGATCGCTCGGATATTGTCCGAGGGTGGTGTCAAGAGTCTCCGAAACCGGAGTATTTGTATGAAAAGGGTTATGAATGTGAAGGAAGCAAGACAGGTTTGTCAGGATCGTGAGGTCTGGCACTCGATACTCTCTGCCTAGCCCGTAAGGGACTATCGTAGTAGTAGTAATAGTGTGTAGTAGATATCTATATATATAACTGCTGCACCGATTTTGAAGATATGGTATTTTGGATTCGCCTTTGCCTGAATGGCAGAATAACTCGGTATTAAAACATTTCGGGCGGTACAAAAATCGCCTGTTTTTTTTTTAACTTCAGCGGACTATGGTTCGCTTGGACAACTACTTCCTATGTAAAATAAAATGGTATATCGTGTTAATTAAAACATTCATAACTAAAGAACGGCAATACCAAAGTTATATTTGGTTTTAGGATTAACCCCAACATCAAATAGAACTTAGATTAAAAAATGAAGATAAAATTTCGCAAGGCCACAGGACAGGTGACCCAACTGTTTAATATGTGATAAGAAAGCGAGCAAATACAGGTCGCTTCTGATAGTAGGAGACAAGCGTGGAGTATCCTACTATATAAATGTGAGAGTTCAATTTGTTTTTTTACTCCTTCAAGCAAAAACTGTTCAACCGATTTTCATGAAATTTGGCACACACATATAGGTTACACTTAGATTAACAAATATTATAGTTTTTTCATTGTAGAGACTCAAAAGTAACCCAACAGAGTATGAAAGTGATTAGAAGATTATAATTTAGTAGATTCCCTGTCCATACGTGTTGCTCTACAGAACTCGACCACTAATGAAATGAACTACAAATTTTTACATGAAATTGAGATTCAAGAGAAACCCTACAGACAGGGAGGAAGGTCATCTATTCTACTCAGGGAACCCGGAAATAAGTTACATTTTACTTACTGAGATAAAGCAAGTTCATCTTTGTGTTATGATAAACTAGCTGTTGCGAGCGGCGTTGTGCGCGTGGTCTTTTGTCTCGCAGGAAATTTTTTTCGGGGTAAAAACTGTCTACGTATATGTCAATTTCTAGTTGTCCAAGTTACATTCTGTGTTAAATGTGCCCATGAAAATCTGTTAAGCAGTTTTATCATCAAAGAGTAACAAGCAAACAAACGTACAAACTTTCGCATTAATAATATTATTAGTAGGATAACCCAAAACGTAAGAGTTTCAGTGAATTATGGATAGGTTTTGATAAAAAAATATATATGACATATTAAAAAATGTCATACTTAGGTAAACAAAATAATTGAGCGATATACTTATGTTTTTGGTTTATTTTAAGTAATTCACACTTCAATATCATTGAACGTAATTTCCGTTTAGGTAAATTAATTATTAACTGAACCAGTTTCTGGTAGGTAGTATTTATATTGTAACATTTTTAAAAATTTTCAATAGCTTCTTGTGTTTTTCCAAAGTTCATCAAATTATTACCTATAATACACCGTATTTTGTAAAAAAATATGTTTTAATAAGTTTCGTTCCATAATAAACTGAATCTAACGAGTTTTACTTTTGACAGAATCAAGTTTTTTTTACTAAATATAAAAATTTACTCAAAGGCCTTTGAAGCCTTTTTTTATTTCAGTCGCAAAGCCCTGATATGTGATAGTGCTGTAAAAAATGAAACCCTTTATGTGTAGTTAATTATTGTGAAACAAGGAGCATTGTGGAAGATTATTTATTATTTAAAAGTGTTTGAAATATGTATAATGAAATTTCACCAAGTGTCAACAATGGAAAGTATTATTTCAAGGCTCTTGTAAAATTGCACGCGTGATTATTTAACTGGTATTTAAAATACTAAACATTAAAACCCTCTTATTAATAAATAGAGACCCAAGTGTCAACCTGGTATTATACACACCTTGATGCAGGCTACGAGATAAAATCAACTTAACTTTACTCTTACTTTAGTCTATTTTTATTAATAAGACACTAGAAATCTACATAATCCTTTAAAACAGAGGTTCCCAAACTCTTTTCGTCTAACGCCCATTTTAAATGTCAGTAAGCTTGTAACGCCCCCTACTTTTTTTATCTTAAAATCCTCAATAACGCGTAAATCTCGCTTGGAATTTAAATAAAACTACATTCTAAACGAGACTTTTCTTAGCAGAGAGAATGATAGTAATGCTACTTGACATTCTCCAGCGTGTCTTATTCAAAACCATTATCCTATTTTATCGTATAAGTTATATTTCTACAATAGTATATGAATATGGATGTGTAGTCTGAAGATCTTAATTTCGGTGAATTTTAAAATATGAAGTAGTTTGAGTTTCATGTCACCCATCGCCACTTTTATTTTCTGGGCCTCTTGCCGCCCCCCACGAGGCGTCCAGCGCCCACAAGGGGTCGTTATCGCCCACTTTGGGAAAGACTGCTTTAAAACTACAAATCTTTTAACCTTTTCTACAAATATTTTAGTTTTGAAGTTTATGTTTTTTTTGTGTACAATAAATGATTAAAAAAAGAATTAGCGAAAGCGTTCCACCCGTTCATGCGTGATGCGATGATCAAAGGAAATGAAGAAATGATAACTTTTGGCATAATATCACCATATCATAAATATTAGTCTACTAGAAATAAAATCACAGGTAATAAAATGAGTAGGTAAAGTCCAAACTGTTAGAGTAAAGTAAGATCTCCGGATTTGGAGTCCATCTTGTATGGTGCACGCCGTAATGCCGACATTCCAAACGATTGTCTCGTATTCGGCGAACTTGCTAAATTACTTTTTGCATTTGACCGCATACCGGAGCTAGAGGACCATAATGGAGCGTTTGTTAGCCTTTGTAATGCGTCTTCTGCTTTTTACTTATATTAGGACCACTTGCACGTTCCTGGGTTAACTATTCAATTCTGAAGTAGTTTCTAAACAGGGTCAAATCACTTTATATTTGCCACAACAACTCATTATTAATTTTAACCCATTAACGTGCAAGGTTAGTAGTGACTTTAGACTGGTTAGTGAATAGAGGTGGTAACGTTGTTAGTCGCTCACTAAACTAGGTTTAAGTTATCGCTATCTTCTTTCAACACAAGTAAAAGAAAGAGACAAAAGATGTTTAGGGTCGTCTGATTGGTCTGTACACGGCATTTCCACAAACATTTAATCTATTCCTCGGAAAACCTTGATTAAAAATTTCACATTTTAACATATCCGAACTATCTAACGTATCTAAAATCTTACAAATCTTTTGTTTTTTGGTACATTTGCATGCATCTGAAATAAGTTTAGTTTGTGCACAGCGGAATCACTTTCGTTGTGTCATTCAATGACGTCTAATGTTGTTGGCTGGCCGTGGTAATACGTCCAAATTCTGATAGTTCCGGTCAACCGTCATTTTTGGTTACCGACTATTTCAAAGAATAGACAGACTGCTAGCCCAGCCTGCGTTGCAGACGGATCATTAATGGTTAGTATAACTTTCACTCACTTTATTTGAACCTTTTCCATCGTTTATTAGACATTATTAAGCCTTTCTTCATCGTCTTGTTTTTAGTTTTTTTGTCCATTTTCAGCTTAAAAACTCAATGTGTGACGTCTGCGACATAGTTCTTGCAAGATTTTCCCTTATAAGTTTTGCCGAGACACCCAACATAACCGCTCAAGCCACCCAGCGATCCGGAGCCGACGAAAAGTCAACAGTAATAATACGAGTAAAACACATATAACAGAATATTGATAGCATGCGTATGTGTTGTCAAATCACCGGTAGTACATTTTAGGCCATCACCATTTAAGAAACTCTTGCATAATTTTCGTGAAGGCTGCCTTGCTAGGCAAGGTCTCTCGACGCCGGTTATAACAATTGTGTTTCTTGGGCCCAAGCAGAAATATCCTTCGATAGCTTTACGAGTCAATGATAAAAAGTTTAGATCTAACATGGGCATTCGATATATGGGTTTTTATTTTGACCTACTAACGAAAGATCTACCATCAAAACATATTGCAAAACTTTGTTTGGATCATAATATTTGAGTATATAAATATTTTTAATTTAATTGGAAAACTGTACGTGTATAATGTTTTCTCCATTATAATAATGCCTCATCATTTTTAGTCCGAAAGCTTAAAAGCATCATCTAATGCAGCGAATGCAGATGATTCTCCAATGCAGTGATACAAGTTCACTGTCTCGCCTCACTTTGCAGTTCTAGTGTGGTTTCTGCGAGGTTTTCTGGGGCTTACCATGAACTCTTAGAGCAGTATCATTTCCAGACTGCTAAATGTCCTCATTAAAAAGTAACTTTACATCATATGTCATAAGGAAGTCCTTATCCGACAAAAGTTATTCCGATTGAAACAATATTGTTTTAAGAGATCATAGTAAGGTACAATCATGGCTGAACATTTGACCCTCTCTACATAACGTGACGTTATCGACAGATGCCCATCACCTTGATGGGAAGCGTTCTACAACTGTGCGATTTCGAAGACATTTCTTACCCCGCACAACACCTTTTTTTGAACCAGTTACCAAGACCGGTATTCCCAAACAAATATGACATAGGAACCTTTAAGAAAAGAGCGTACTCATTCCTTAAAGGTCGGCAACGTATCTACTTCTGGTGTTGCAGATGTATGGAGGCGGCGGTGATCATTTTCCATCAGGTAACCCACCTTGCTCGTTTACTTCATTTGGATAAAAATATAAAAAAGATTATAAAAATTTTGGACATATATGTATATTAAATAAATAACAGTGGACGTGAAGCTGCATTCGAAGGGTAGTAGGGTAGAAGGGTAGGATAGGAAGGGTTAAATTCGTTGTTCAATAGGTTTGTCAACTATCACATTGTGTGAGTCAAGTACCTATAGGTAGTCATGGTTGGCATGGTTGTACCTCTCTACCTCTTCTGGGATACGAGTATTTTTAAGAGTTTTGCGCTATTATTCATAAACATTTTGGTATAGGACTATCGCGAATGTACGCAGTGAAAAACAGATTGTCGTATAACTAATTCAAAGCAAAACAAAAAACACTTCCACAGAATCGTTTACAAGTTAGAATCACCTTACAAAACTGAGTGCAATGTTGGAAATCAGTCGGCCTCGTGCCAGATTGAGTTAATATGTAGGTATACTGAGGAAAGGCCGATTGTTTGAGATTATCTTTACATTATACCTTTATGTGGTCGAGATTATGTTCGTATTTGTACATACGACACATATAAACCAATACGATTGATTTGTGCTGTGTTAGTGTGCTTATTTCAATGTTTCGAATATGTTCTTAGTTTTAACCGGTATTTTCTCGGCTTGCCACTCAATTTGCTTGGATAGGGCTTGCAGCTAACTACAATCTTTCCTTAAAAAGTGTTTCGCAGTATCGCAGTAACCCTTAGTAATAAGCCGACTTGATTTAATAAAGGACATATTTTGACTGCCTATTTCCAGTGGGTGTAGCAGTTTTAACAAGAGATTAAGGGAGTGTTCTTGCCATAGAGTACTTTTTCTTTTGTTACCATTTTGTTTTTTTTTCGGTAAACTTCACATATCGAAGTCGAAGAAAATCATAGACATCATAATCTTAAATATTAGAATCATGAAAACTTATGACCTAAAAATAGTGTTAGAAAACTTCAGTATTAACTGCTGTCTATGAAATACACACCAACCAACGTCCGTTATTTAAAACAAACCAAAAAAGGACTATCTTATCTTACATTATGCTTTATCATACTGTAAGAGAGTCCTCTATTCGTCTTGAGTAACGCAGTTAATAGTGTTAGTATAAAAAAGACACACTTGAGTCCCTAAGGGCTGTATTTATTAGCAAATTAGTAATTACTTAAACCAAGAAAGAGCAAAATCGAACCCTGTGGGACACTTAAAATAACGACTCCATCGTGAGAGAAACCTCTCATTTAATGCTAAAATCTAGTTATAGGGTTTAACATGTACAATTTCATCATTGATTACATAGTAATAAGAGATTATCCACATTTCAATTGTCATGATGAACAAAGCCGGAAGCGTCAGACAAATCATAAAAATGTTAAGTACATACTGCAATCCTTTCAGAGCCTCAAATTGTTTTTTGGTAATACAAGTCGAATATCCAAGGTTATCAGTCAACAGTCTTTAATCGAATCGTAACATAAATCTAAATCTACATATATCAACATCGAGTCAAGAAACGATTCTATATGTATGTCGTAAAAAAATTAAAAACCAAAACAAAAGTCGACTTAGTTTTATCACTCCCTTCAATATAAGGAGCAAATACTCGTACCTGGCTTTACTACAAGCTAACTTGTAAATAAAAATAAAGTTTCATCTGGTAAATAAAGTCATAAATAATATGGCTACAGATAAGCGGTTAATTAAAGAAATCCCTCGGATTACCTATGAGACAATTAGAGGACTATTGGGGATTGGTATGAGCCAAATTCAGAAAATTTTACACGAAGAATCGAAAGTTCAGAAACTTTGTTGTCGTTAGATTCCTCATGAACTGACAGTGGAGCAGAAGCGGGCTCGCGTGGAATGGTGCTCACAGGTGCTACTGAAGTACGACCACGGACATTCTAATGCTGTTTATGATATTGTCATAGATGATGAAACGTGGATTTATTGTTTTGAACCCGAAAAAACATTGATCTTGTGAATGGGTGTTTGAAAATGAGAACATGCCAACAAAAGTAAGACAGGCGAGAAAAGTTGTTAAAAAAATGATCGCCTTTTTTTCTTAGCTACGGGTCCCACCTGTACAATTCCATTTGAAGATCAAAAGAGTGTTAATGCCGAGTAGTATTCTACCATTTGTTTACCCAGGGTGTCAGAAAAAATTCGCGAAAGACGACCCAAAAGCCGCATTCTCCTACACCTACATGCTAATGCAAACAGTTAAATGTGAATAATGTACAATATTACCAGGGATAGAAGAAATCAAAACTTGAAAATGTGGGTAACGTTGTGTTAAAAGTGCGTGATGTTTAGGTTTTCTATTTTTTTCTCTCGAGAATTTGTTTTACCCTTATTTCTACTTATATTAGTAAAAAAAAAATGTTTTTAAATTTTTAAAGATAACAAACACGTTGAATTTTACAAGACGCGTTGCACTTTCTAAAATCATCAGTATTAAAAGCCAAAAAACTTCTTGAATATGCGAGCATTGTCACTTCATATTAGGAAAAGTAGGCTTTATACGTAAAGTAACGGAAATACGCCTACAGAATACATGTATACATTACATACATCATTCACAGGCCAGCTTTGTATCATGGAAATCAGATTTGGTTTATAGTTGCTCCATAACAAGTAACAATAAACTTTCGACATTGTAAAATAATTTCGTCAAATTAGGAAATTATAAGCAATCGTGTTTCTTAATCTAAGTGTTTGATTTGATTTTATGTGAATCATAACTTAATATAGAAATAAGATAAACATAAAGTATACTTTCACAACTATTCCAAAGTAACGTTTCAGACAGCAAAAAAATGTTTGAATCTAAAGTAGAGCTAATCAGAGTAAAATTATTAGTTCGGAATCGATATCAATTGACAGATTGAGTTTTACTCTTACGGCCAAACTTAGAGTCGTCAATTATCTTTTAATCAGTCATTACTTCGACATTTTCAATATCAAACTGTAACTTATATTTAGATAGATTAAAAATATTAACTGGGTTGGCGTTAAAGGCCTTCATTTCTAGTCATTTACCTTCACATCTTTAAGAACAGTATTGCACCTTCAATTATTTACACTTTCAGTTTTACCGGGTTAAATTCGTTTAACATCACGTCACGTTCACATAACAAAATCGCAGGCTACTAGTCGACAGAGGTGTAGGTGCAATTATGCTTTCACGCCTTTGAAACCTGATCAAAACGCAGATCGCTATACACATATGCAAAATTACATATTTTTGTATTTACGGCCAAATCTATGATATTTATTGGCTTATCTTAATATAAATAAACAAATCACGAAATTTTTAAGGAATGATATAGCGATAACAGAATTAGTTTTGCATTATCATTAAATATGATAAAATCTAGATAAGGTGAAGTACACTTGTGTGTAGTAAGGTGAAGGAGCCCGGACTCCTTTGCAGAATAGACCATCTGCCTTCCTGCCAGGCAGCTCGTAAAAGGCGAACATAGGCTTACCGTCACTAACACCGTGACATCTGACTAGGTGGTAGAGTTACGCAGCGACTCACCCGGATTGGTACCACCGCCTTACCTATTCCTGCTGCCATAACGTCATGACATGTTCCGGTTTGGAGGGTAAGGTAGCCGGTAAAGCTGCTTTTGTTCGAGGCCTAACATAACGGCCTCATGTTGGCAACGCACCATTACCACCTTTGGTGTCTCTAGGCGGCGTGAATTTCTTACCATCAGCAAATCCGTGTGCTTGTTTGCCTTCCAGTATTATAAAAAAAAACTTAAGACGATATCTAAAACGACGCGTCATGGATTTTTAACTTAAGTACGATTTAAAACAAAACCAGTCTTGTATGCCGTGGGTGGATTTTTCCACCTTTGCAATTATTCAACTACAGTCCAATTAATTTGCACACATTACAAAACTAAAACAATATCTAAATAACATCGGAAACAAGTTTAGTTAAATTTTCAACTAACTTGGTACGATAAGTAGAAAGATTTGCGCGTTTGTCACACTGGAGTTTCTTTTTTTACAAATCCAATTTAAATAAATCTGTACTTAAATATGATGCAGAAACTAGGATATTTATAATCATATGATTTAAGGAAGATTTTCCAGGATTGATAGATCCAAACCTCAGGTGCAATGTAAGCCCGAAAAATTTTAAAGACTCCTTGGGAAAGTTGATATCTTATTCTACCTAGTAAGTCTGCTCATTTTTACCGTATTCTTTTGATTTATTTGAATTTTTATGTTAGCTAGGTAATTCAACTATGCTTTAAGGTTATGGTGGAGTTTAGTTTTAATATATTTTTTCACATGTTTTGAGAATCTAAAATTGAATTTTGTTCCTTTTACAAAAGATTTATTGACCAGTAAAATTGATACCACCTTATAAATTTTCACTTTTAAGTACAGTTCTTTTAATGATATTTGAGAATGGTGATATCCTTCAATTTAAATGGAGGTGAAGTCAAAAATGCAGGAGACCCGAAATTCCCAGATCGATCAAATCAATCGGTAGTGGAAACGAAATTACCTATTTCTAATTGACGACTGCTGCAGCCATTAAAATAAATAGTGCACTATTTGAATCTTTTGTTTTAGTTCACAGGGTTAATGATTACATCGATATATATTTACAATCAGATCTGATAAACATGATTTCCTCTTGAACAAAGATAAACAAATATTCAAACATCTGAAATAAGTTTGAATACGATTATCTCTTCTTATAATAGCTGATGAATCAGCATTTTAAAGACAACCCGCATAATTTATGGACAACATCAGATATCACATGAAAGTATATGGATATCGACATTCCGAACCGGTCGTATAATGCCCGAGCACCGTCGGAAAGCAGTAAAAAATGATGAACCAAGTCTGCGGACTGGGGGCGCAACGCGACAAATTTTAGATGATCACTGAATGACACAGGATGACCGGCCGCGTTCTCCCAATTTTACATGCTCGGGTAATAACTACAGACAACTCTTGTAGCTATAACGCCTATACGAGAGTTACAGGCCGTTTATAAGGCGCGGTCTTGAATGCTCAATGCAATTATTTCATGCTCGATGTGCTTACGTATCCGCCATGATAGAAAATGCGTCTATTTTCCTTTTTTTAAAACAAAGAGTGCACCTTTCAAGAAGACAATGCCCCTTTTGTTTCTATCGTTTATGTATAAGCTATTATCAGTAAATGATGTAAGTCTTATCGGAGAGTATATATTTTAATAAAAAGTATAATCTCTTATGCACTTCATTGAATGAAAGATAATTTTGTTGACCTTGTTGGTCACTATTTTTGAATTTCGAATACAAAGATGACAGGTAGAAATTTTATGGTGTAGACGGATTGTCAGTACGTATTGTTCTTGTTTTTAAGATTCGTGTTTTGAGGCAAGAGTTGTCCATGTTAATCTGCATTTACATTTTGGTTTCTGTATTCATCATCATCACGATTTTAGCTTTGTTTTGTAAATTGTTATAGGAAATGCATTACGACTTGTTTTGTAAGCTTTCAATTTTCCACACGTGAGTAAATTTGTTTAAATGAGATTTACAGATCATCATTTGAATTAGAATACTGGTAAATGACACTATAGACTTCAACACATTCAACAAACTGGAACTATTTATTTGTGTGTTTGTAGTAAACATTAACTTTAGGCCTTATATTACAAAAACAGTCCGCAAGGTTATTTATATGTAAATAAACATGTTTTGTCAAAGTAAAAGTTGTTGTTAAGCTGTATTATGTGATATAATTCTTAACAATTGTTGAATTACGTTCAGTTACATGTCTAACACCTGGCGTTCTATTTATAGAGTTGGGGAAAGCGTTGTTTCCATTCAATCTAACTTAACATTATGTACTTACATATTAATTTTGTCTGTGGTCTGTGGAACACTAAATTCGAATTTCAAAAAGATTCAAAATCAAAACGCGTTACAATTTTCAAATGTCACAAGATTCGTAATAAGAACGCGATGGCCGCTAGCCGCTATTAAAATTATTGATTTAGCTCAGCTACAAAACAACAAAAGATATAAAACGGGCCGGCAGCACCCCCGCGCGAACCGAATCGATCAAATGATAATTGTCGCGCACAAAGAGAGACTAGTGACTACTCACCTAGACAGACGGAATGCACACTAAAACAATAACACACACTAATTATGTCAACAATGTTTGATCACTATGTCACTTATCACACTTAGGCACTTTTATTTATTGTTTATTGTTATTATAAAGGATTAATTAGTGCGAATTATGATCGATTTGTAGTGGAGACGCGAGCGATTCGGCGACCGCTGGCAAGATGGCTCCGCGTATGCCGCGCGGCGACCGCCCCCCCGCGCGTCGCGTACGTGCAATGAAAGATAGGTGGCCGGTTCACACGGTTTGAGAGCGAGGATTTATCCGACGATAACTGTTACACTGAAAAGAAAAATAATTCGAAAATCTTTATTTGTTTCAAATGAATAACTCTTAACTTAGGTATTTCATTTCAATTTAGTTTAATTCACCGTATAAGTACTAAAGCGCAAATTCACAAACGTAAGACTTTAAAATAAACCTTTGACGAAATAAAAACCTACAAAAACATTTTTAAAGTAAAATGCTTAAAATCGAAAGTTATCAGATATCACGTAGAGCCAAGCTTCACACTCTACATGCTCTAGTAGTTCCATAAGCTGTACCTTCCAAACTTTACTCCTAAGTCAAAATAGGTGTATAACGTTTCGCTACTTTCAGATGTTTGGTATATAGAGCAATAGAAAAGTAATTATCCGTAAATATATTATTCAACTTTCACCCATGTGTCTGTAGCAGACACAATGGCGTGGCATAATATATTTTGACTTAAGAAAGTATTATTTAATACCTATGGCGGAAATTGTGAAGGCGTATGATTTAATTTTTTTTTTCATCGTGTATAGTATTTTATAAATCAAACCCTATCATTTAATCCCTAAATTGGGTAGGTAAAGTATTTAATAGGAACGCCATTTTGTTGAAAAAGTCGTTTTTGATTATTGATTCTGTAGTCATTTTGATCGAAATTTAAGGTGTATTAAACATTTTAACTCAATCGATGGAGTTTAAATATTTATCCAACAATAAACGATCTAGTTCAAAGGTTAAAAAGGTCGTGTCTATTTTATTTTTAAGCAATGAAATATCACTATATTTACAGTCAACATAAAATAGTTACAATTGTCATACAAACCTTTTTTTCCCCATATCTTTTTAAAAAGTAACTTATTTTTGAATTCTAGTTTAAATCCAGCTATTTAGACGTGAAATCGTAATAGGCAGACAGACGGACTGACTTTCGCATTTATAATTTTAGTATGGACAGTTGAAATAATTTATGTATTTCTATGTAAAAACGAACACATACAGTTACATACATATCTTCACGCTAAGTCGTTACAAATAAGGGAGAGTATCGAGTGCCAAATTTACATTTACAGTGGCTAATATTAAATAATAATAATATTAAATATAATAACAATAATAACAAATAAATTAATGCAAAAATACATAAAAATATACGACCAAACGCGGTTGGTTGGAAGATACAATACAACAACTTAAACTACAAAGTGTATCTTCAGATGTGTTGCGAAAAGCATGTCCCTTGTGCATTAATTCTTTCCCTTCACACCGTGATCGCCCCCCACCCTGTCTACCGACCTCTTATATATACTGCTCTCTTTAACAAAAAAAAACACCAATTTCCCAAATTCCCGGACGAAGCGCTCTCTCGCTCGTGGCGAACCTAAGATGGCCGACGGCTTCCATTTTGATCGCAGATTACATTCGTCGCGTCCTACATTGTTCAAAGCCTAAGCGATGCCGCGACCCGGTGTTACCGCGCTTCTCATAAACGTATAGCACATGAATTTAGGCTATTTTTTCCCGTTTTAAGCAACGGTAAGGTCCTCAATGCCCTCCCATTTCATTTATAGCAAGAACTTTGAGTCAAAAGGCCACTCACTCTCATAAAACAACAGTCTTCTGTTTAGAACAACTGAAATGTTTGCCTACATTCTTTTAAGTACTTATTTCTGACAACAGTAGAAATGAATGAATAGGATAAAAATTCATTTATATTTTACGAGTTTACTTATTTTACACTTGGCATTGCTGGCGGTTTTGTTTGTAAATAAAAACAAATAGTTTCTTTTTATATTTCCGATACTCCCACCTCTTATATTAATAGCACTGCTTATATGTTTTGAAGGTTTGATTCTTAGTTAAATATTGTAAGGTATTTAAGCTCCTAGCAAATCAGCTTTTTAAGGGCAGCCAGAAAGAGACATAGGTACTTTCATAAAAATGTTATTTTTTTTTGTTTTGTTCTAGTCTCGTACTACCCAAGAGATTTATCTCTTGCTTACGAGGCATTAACAGTTAAACCTGAAAAAAATGAATCAGCTGAAAAACCTGTCGAATTTAAAAAATGGACCAATAATTCTAAGACGATTACAAGTAGATATAAAAACTGTCACAAAACCTAATTTAAGGACGTATGCAACGACGGATTCTAATTAAATACATTGGAAATGCATGTTGGCACATATAGGCATACATATATACTATCGCCTCTGTGGTTTAGCGGTCCGGGTGTTGGACTTGACTTCATGAGGTCCCGGGTTCGAATCCCGGGTAGGCCAACAAAAAGAAAATTGGATTTTTCCAATTTTCTAATAAAAAAAATGTTGGTCGGGATTGGAAATGTGCCCGGTTGGCGATAGGCTTGCCACCTATCACATTGTGGGACTTAGTGTCTTCGGCTAGTCGTGGGTGCCCTGGTTGTGCCTCTGCCCTACCTCTTCGGGGATATGGGCGTGAAGATACTTTTTTTTATATACATATATGAATAAAAATGTCATAACACTTGAATAAGCTGGACAGAATAAAAAAAAATGGGTCATTATCAGCGACTCTCTAACTTAGCAAAACATTAATATTTTTTAAATAACATTTGTGTGAAAGAAGGCCGCATTGCAGCTGTCTGATGAGGCTGATTTGGGAAGGGCTGACTTCATCTAGATTCTGAATTGTCTTCCAAAAGCTGTAATCCCAAAGAAAAATAACGCTAGTCCTTAAAATAACCATAAATTAAAAAATTTCAATAACCCGAAACAACTTCTATTAGTGATGTATCTAAGACTCACCTCGATCACGTCAGCTTTCAAAAAAAAACTTAGAAATCAGTCCATTCGATTAGGAGTTATGATGCCACAGACAAACACACTCTTTTCTTTTTAACCAGATATCTAAATGAGTTTCTGAGGCTAACAACTAGAATACGCGGGCATAGTCGCAGCTAACAATTAGTTCCGTGTAAAAAATGACAAAAGATGTGCTCGTTGCACATGCCTCCTCTAATGGTAAAAGATCATCGTGGCCTGTCGACATAATATTTGTTACAATTTGTTGTATATATTATGCCTAATATGCAAGTCTAACGGCCTAATACTACCTTACCCGGTCCTGGTCCGGAACCAGAACATAACACTATCATTATAAAGGTTGGAATAGGTGAGGCGGAGGATCCCTAATTAGGTAAGTTTAATCTTATTCTTAAGCTTTTTTTCTGATATTGGAAGGCAAACAAGAAGACGGATTTCCTAATAGTAAAAAAATACACGCCGCTAGAGACACCAAAGGTGGTAGTGGTCCATTGCTATCCTGAGGCCGGGATGTAAGGCCTCGAGCAAAAATAATTTTATCGGCTACCTTATCCTCCTTCTTAACCGGAACACGTCAACGGCAAGCACTGAGATTAGAGGCAAGAATAGGTAAGGCGGAGATACCAATCCGAACTAGTCGCTGCGAATCTCTACCACCTAGTCAGTTGTCACGGTTTTAATGAAGGTAAGCGTATGCTCGCCTTTTATGAGCTGCTTGTCAGGAAGGCATATGGACTATTCTGCAAAGGAGCCCTAACCAACTCAGTGAAAAACAAAAACAGGTTTGTTTTACGCAGATAGAAATATAAAAAAAATAATTGAAATTGCATTTTCGGGTGAGTCGCTGCGAAACTCTACCACCTAGTCAGATGTCACGGTGTTAGTGACGGAAAGCCTTTGCTCGCCTTTTACGAGCTGCCTGGCAAGAAGGCAAATGGTCTATTCTGCAAAGGAGCCCGGACCAACAAGCGTAACAGTCTACCTTGATACCAAATATAAAGTTTTAGTTTTGAAAGATAAGGTTTTAATAAGTCAATCAGTCCCAAAAATGCGATTTTCAAAACATCAATTATTATACCTAAATATCTGATAGTTTTATAAGTATTTATGTAATTTGGTATTTTAGATTGGCTCAGTGCTTTTCATAAATACATATGCCAAATTTCACGTAAGTCAAATAGTTTTCGAGTTGTGAAGAAGCTCGATGATTCGCGTTGACTTGCATATTATTAGGCCTAACGCCCATAAGGCATTAAGCGACACACCTATAAGATCTATGGCGTCTATATAGACAAAAGTTTTTTCTTATCATCAGGTAAGCAGTGTGATTATAAAAAAAGTTAAATAAATAAATAAAATAAGTTTTTTAAACTGGGTTTAAAACCGTGACGGTTACAATGTACAATAATTTTTGTTAAAAATTGACATAGCAGATATACAATGCGAATGTGAATGGATGTAGATACCCGGGGAGACCAAGGCTGACATTCCATGATCAGATCAATGGGATATTATCCGAGGGTGGTGTCAAGAGTCTCCGAAACCGGCGTGTTTGTATGAAAAGGAAGCTAGACAGGTTTCTCAGGATCGGTCTGGCACTCGATACTCTCTGCCTACCTCGTAAGGGACTGTGCGTGAAGATATGTATGTATCTATGTAACAATTTTAGATCAGTGAAACTGCAACTGACTTCGATTTTAAGAAGACATTTACATACACAAAAATGTGTATTTTCCCCGATTCCTCTGTAGTTCCATTATCAGATTCAAACTTGGTAGCAACGGACCCACCTCGGAAGTGCGCTCTTTCAAATGCAAAAGTATTTTTTAAATGATATCTGAAATTACGGAGATATTTATTAACATACGTAATAAAAATGACTACGTTAAAAAACTCTTAACACGGACCACTACTTGGTTATTAGCCGGTTTAGGGGTCTGTTTAAG
>NJDC01007008.1:46184-66205 GCA_002245475.1 Calephelis virginiensis | reverse complement strand
AATAACGGTTACTTTTTTTGTGTTCATTACATGCGAGTGTGAGTATAGACGGCAACAGTGTGTAAGCGAGAGGCGACTACAGTCGCCGCCATCTTCAGTCCCATTCTTTAAGTGCGCGGGTTGTACATCAGTTTATCATTAACGAAAAACACACAAAGAAATTATGATACACATAGTAGCAAAATTGGTTAAAAAAAAAGTTAAGAATATAAACATGGAAACGTGCAAAACCACGTCACCGCTAAATGTGTTTAGTATAGACAAATTAATTTTCCAGATTTTTCTCTTAATAAAATGACCCGAAACTCGCCTTTTATGACTAAGTTGGTATAAAAGCATTCTATATTTTTTTGTAAGAGCTCGGAACCAAAATCTATACTATCTATACTAATATTTAAAAGCTGAAGAGTTTGATTGTTTGTTTGCTTGAACTTTCAGTGTTAGAAAGACCATTTATTGAAGAAGTATTTAGGCTAAGATCACGCTAAGATCAATAGGAGCAGAGCACCAATGATATATGTTTTAAAATCGGGGGATTTTTTCCTATTGAGAGCGTGCGCTGCGTTAACGGTAAAAGTTTCGTAAAAATCATGTACTAAAGAATTGTATCCATTTAAAAGTTCTAAAAATAGTCCGCGACAACACATTTCTATCTTTTAGGGTTAGCTCACTATAACCTTTTTTTTATAAACCAAATCTGTTTCAAAATAATGCATTATTTTCGAAGGTTATTTTCTAAACACGATGTTAATCCTTATCCACAAAAATTCGTCATTCATAACAACTATTTAATTTAAAACAAAATTGCATTTCACATCACTCGATTTGAATGAATATCTTGGAAGATATCGTAGTTTTAATATAACACTGTCAAATTGAATAATATAATCACAACGTTAATACTATAGTTTAAAGACCGCGCGACACAGACGCGTGGTATGCGCGTGGTTGACTCCTTGTGGAACGGTTGTGCTCAGTGCACTACTTTCTAAATGTATTCTTTCCAGGACATCATCGTGTAATACTTTTTAGATGATATTGAAATAAAAATAGATTAAAGTTTGAAGAAGGACGTAGGCCATTTTTCATCTTAAAATTTCAACGGGTAGCGTTGGAGAGTTAGATATTAAATAAATAGACTACGCGGGCGAAGCCGCAGGTAGCAGCTAGTTTAAAATATAATTATGAATGTTGTTATTTTTAATTAACCCACGGAAAGTTGTACCATCTTTTCGGTAATGTGAAGTGCGACTTTTTTTTACTGTACCATTTGATTGAACAAACAGTCATTTTATATCTATTTTTTTATTTTTTTATACAATAACGCGACAATGTTTACAGGTCACAAACCTGGCCATTACTGTTTATATCTTTGTAAGTAATAAGCTATATTAGAACAATATTACACTTATGTGTTTACAGAACCGTGTTGCCTTATATGCGGCGTCTATTGGGATGTATGGTCAATGGTATTTTCTATATGGAATTTTTACCATTTCTACGTAATTTTCTACTCTTACCTACGCGTTTTTCAAAATCCGAGTTGGCAACACTGCCCAGGGTAGCCATCTGTGGTAGCCAGGCTTCCCAACTTACGGCTTTTAGCCCCAAACTTAGGGCGGAATTATGCATATTGGGCTTTTTTTTAGGGCACAAAAAACTTTAGGACTATTTTTAGAGCCTTAATAATTATTTCAAAAATTACTTATTTGACTGACCGAAACAAGAAAAATTAACATTTTGCGATGGTAGAAATATGTGCGCCATATAGGTAAATCTGCAAGCGAAAAGTGGCTGCAGGGTGCTGGCGCTGCTAATGTTACCAAACAGAAATTTATTTAGGTAGATACCTTAGGGACCAAGGTTATGTTATACAACCTAGTAACAGAGGTTATACAGAAATCATGTAATCTAAATTAAAACATCTTTTCTTTTAATATTTTTATTCTTCTAATATTATATTTTATATTTATTCTTTTAGTATTTTTCACGCATATATTTATCTAGCGTCAACTCTAGTTACCTATAGTACGTACGAGTTTCAACAAACAGTCGTATTATTCTGTAAATACCTATGTTTAAGTGAGGTTAGAAGAAAATCAACTGTACGCAGTAATAACAATTGGTCCGGGCTCTTTTACAGAATAGACCATCTGCCATCCTGTGCTAGGCAACTCGTAAAATGCGAACATAGGCTTGCCGTTACTAACACCGTGACATTTATGATATTGGAAGGCAAACAAGCAGACGGATTTCCTGATGGTAAGAAATTCCCGCCGCCTAGAGACTGAAGCCGGGATTTTAGGCCTCGAGCAAAAGTAAGTTTACCTACTACCTTATCCTCCAAACCGGGACACGTCAACGGTAAGTGTTCACGTTACGGCAGCAGGAATAAGTAAGGCGGTGGTACCAATCCGGGCGAGTTGTTGCGAAACTCTACTACCTAGTCAGATGTCACGGTGTTAGTGACGATACCTAAGCTCACCCTTCAAAAGCAGCCTGGAAGGAATGCAGATAGTCTATTCTGCAAAGGAACCCGTACCAACACGTGGAAAAATCATTACTGATAAAAGGTTAAGTAACAAGTTATAAGATAAGGTATGTTAAACATCGGTATCACATTTATAAATCGAGAAACTGGTTAAAAAGATATTAGGCCTTTTTTTGGGGCATTTTAATTTTACACTTAGGGCTATTTAGGGCCATTTATTGTTGACTTTAGGGCTATATTGATTTAGGAGTTGGTAACACTGGTACGGTGGTAGCCATTTTGTGGTTGATTCCAAATTGATTCACTTGACGCTTAGCTATATTGATAATTCGATTTCATTTTAAAATAATTTCTTGAACTTAGCAATTTCTGTAGTAATTTTAGTTGTGGCGTATCACTTGCTACACATTCCAAATTGGATAATCTGTAGTTTATAAACATTCGTCGTGGCTGGTGATTTTTTTGAGTGCATAGGAGTACAAGTATCGTAAGTATGAACCTAAATTGTCCATTTCGTGGACATTCTTTATAAGTAATGCCTCGGCAATTTAGCGGACTGGTATTGGACTTGTCTTCGTTAGGGCACGGATCGGGCAACAGAAACAAAATATATTTTCAACTTTCTATTGTAGCAGCGTCGGCCGATATTGGTTAAGTTGCCGGTTGGTTAAAGTTGCCACATATAACATTGAAGAACAATGCCATCGGCTAATCGTTGGTGCCCTGGTTGTATTGCTACCTACTTAGAAATACGGGTGTGAAGATACATAAATAATCATCGACGTCTGTTATTGTCATACAAGTACCATAAATGGTGGTAAATGAGGATGTTATTCAAAGATACTAATACAGAGAAATACACACCTCAACCTAGAAACACAGACATCTAAATTCACCACAGAAATACTTGCTCCCACTTGGAATGGAACCCACATTATTTAAAATTTGTTCCTCAATCAACAAAGCAAAGCTGTTATGTTTGAAAGCATTTTTTCTTCTTTTTTTATAAATATGGCTTTCAATCGTTTTTCACTACTTAGTTAGCCAATATCAGGTATGGGACTTTTGAAAGCATTTATTGATGTCATCTACAAAGATTATAAAAAATAGTGGGGCCAGTAAAGAACCTTGTGGAATTCCGCTACGTATTTTAATCCAACTTGAGATATGATTATTAACTATTACAGCTTATTTTAATTGTTAATGTGGTGTCCCAGAAATGTGTTTGTGTAAACCTTATCCATGATAGCTACTACACAAGTCTAAGGATTTATTTGTTACTTTTGTAGTACCTACATCTTGAATTGAAGCCAAAGGGAAAATTACAATGGCTTAGTGTATCCATATATATATATAATTGATTGTGTCAACCACAATACAGAATTTTGTTTTGCGTAGCAATATTGGTATCTTTGTTATTCCAACAGAACATGTGAAAATAATGTACCAATTAAGAAAGTGTTGCAAGATTTTAATATATTTTCAAATCCATCTTAAAAATGTACAATAAATGCAAGATTTTCTTATGTTTTTTATAATTCTTTTAACCCTGTTGTAGGATTACGAACCATTTTTTTTTATTAATTTCAAATCTGTGCAACATGTTCGTTTTGGTTGATTGAAAATAGGAGAAATAGTAAAATTTATTTTTTGCAACCTACAACTATATTTTCTTATGTATGTATGTCAATAATTTCTTCATTGTTTCTACTCTGATTTTAAAAATGCTTCTTTTATTTCAAAGAGCATACTTCTGAGTTGGTCCTATTGTCACCTAGTCTGGAATGATGAAATTTCAGATAAATTGAGAACATATATTAACTTTTTGTAAACCTAGATGAGTGTTTATTAAGCTGTGCTATGTCGCGACTGTAACACAGCAGTATAACTGGATTGTGCGGATCCACGTTTTGGCATGCAAGCGATAAAAACTGAAATTGGATTTCTAAAGTTTTGCTTTGATTCAATTATTACATTTATATTATCTTCAAAATTTATTTTATAAATCTTGTACAATTGCATATTCTGTACCTATTAACCACCCTCAAAAACTAATAGTTTATTTAAAAATTAGATGCCATAGGTGTTAGTAAGTTGCTGTCTTTTGACCAGGCCTTAAGCCACATGTGCATGTTTGTTAGGTACCTACTTCAACATGGGTTTTGTCAATAAAGACAGCTGACGCAATAGTGGAAGGAATAGCTAAGGAGGTGGTGCCAATTTTAGTGACAAGAATTAATTTTAAATATAGGTAGGTATGCATGAATGTCAATATGTTGTTACCAGGCCGCAAGTAAGAAGTTATATTACATGGCACCCTTTTATTTTATATGTTTTATGCATGTTTATGTTAATATATGCAAGTTCTAAGAATAAAAATAAGGTTGTGGAGGTTTAGCATTATTAAGTGGTTTAAAATGTGATTTATAAGAAATAAACATTGTAGCTTTAAGATTATAAAATCTAATTTTTTTTTTAATTTTTAATACTTTATATAGGTAATTTTAATTCTTTCTTTTTTCTAAAATATGTTACATGAATTACATTGTTGCGTTTTGTTCTGTCAATTTCTTTGTTCTTTAGTTATACATTTTTTTAAAATTAATACTTAATAGCTTCTGTGATGGTTGCATGTTTGACTGCTAGTAACAACAAGAATAAATCAGAAATAAGTCTTAATTTATTTGCATTGAAAATAATAAGTGGCATTAGTCATTTACTGTTTTTAATTGACATAACCTTGTTAATTTAAAACTTGAAGTGTTTTGATTTCATAGATAATATATCTATGAAATCATATTTTATAGGAGAATTTTTCGCTTACAAGGACAAGAGCTTTAGCTTTGTAAGGGCTTGTTGACAGGCCTACACTGCAGCCCAGAGAGAGTGAGTTGTGTAATAAGATTGTTGGTGTCTTTACCTTAAAGAGTAACTATCATGATGGGAAGGGGGTAGAAGGTTCTGGTCCTGTCATGATTATGCTCCGCAAACAATGAACTAGCTCATCCACTGTGTCGATTGCGAGTTACTATAACCTTTAATCCACCGTAACATAACGCGGTTGGATTTGCCAAATCTATTTCATTTCATGACATTTTAGTCTAAGATTGATTAGTGATCTGTTTAATTGTCACAGCTTATGTAGCTAATGTTATTTTGACACATTCAGCTTGGGACCTAACTACAGGCCATGATAGCTTGATGTTCAAGTCTTCTAAGAATACTCCTGCCCCCAAACCTGAAATTGTTTTGTACCAGTCTTTGAAAACTCTTATGTTCCTTACGATTTAATCCTTCAATAACCCCCTAAAAAGCTTAAGTATGTACTTTTTATCAAACATAAGTTGTAAACATCCTATTGTGTCTTGTATTGTCGTTTCTTTGAGTAAAAAAGTTTTTTGTTAGTTGTTTTAGGATATCTATATGTGCTCCAGTTTGTAATGATTTAGAAAAAAAACCCTTTGATTTTTTTAATCCTTTTTTCTTTACTTGTCTTTTCTCCCATAGTTGGAATAATATTTAAAATAGTTATTTTTCTCCAACAGGGCAAAGCAGAGTCCATCATCTTGCTAGCCATCATCTTGTTCCCCACTGCCCATTAATCAAAAGAAGAAGTTTGAGAGGTTGATACAACAAATTGAATAATGAGTCGACCTTATTTTATGATGAACAACCCGAAGTAAGTGCTAGAATAGGTACCCTATAGTGTTAATAATTTAGTTACTTTAAGATGTATAATGCTATATTAACTATAAAAATATTTTGGTGCCATTTTCGTAAAAAAAAATATACATATTTTTGTTTTCCCAAACTATAATAAGAAACAAAAAACTTGATAATGCATACAGCATATAATACATTTTAATATTATCTGCGAATTGAATATTTGAGTTGTCAAAAATGTTAATTATTATCTTTAGAGACACATAAAATACAATCTTTCTCAAGCGTCTTGAACGCAGAAACAATTACACATGTAAAACAACATTGTGGATATGTCACATGCTTTTAAGTTGCTGATTGCCAATTACTAGCAGAATATAAACAATAATAGTTGTGACTTTGACATGACATCCATCTAGGTGAATTAGTAAAAAACTAGCTTAAGATTCCATATGTTAATATTGAATGTTCTTATTTAAGAAACATCTATTCTTACAGACAAATGATATTAGCTGTAGGTAACAAATATGTTACAACAGTGTGATGTTACTGTAATGTAATTTTGGATGCATAATACATTAATGAAGTATATTCATCCATACTCAACTTTATATCCTACCATTATTGCTTTAGTGTTTATAAGTGGCATGTATTTCTAAGAAATCAAAAATAATTTCGCTTGTATTACATTTTGGTGTTATTATCAAAGATTGGAGTAGGTAGAGCTATTTATGTTCATTGACTGCAAACATTGATGTTAATATGGATATTCCAAGGGGTTCCAACTGATACTCCGGGATTTAAATGAATTATGTAATTTATTTTAACAAATGTCTTCTAGTGAAGCTGAAGATGAACCATACCAATGACATTTTTTGTATAAATAAGTGCATTATGTTCAAATGTATTGATTGTTTTAATTCAGATTTTATTGTAAATACACATTGTTTTTATTGGTAATATTATGTTCTTGTATAACTTCAAAATAAAAATGTTAAATTGTTTGATGATTTTTGTATATATATATAAGAAATTGTTACATAAAAAAAAATGTGTAGTTTAATAAATCAAGTTTCTGTGTATTTATTATACTATTGTTGAAGCCGTCTTTCTTATACTTACCCGTTGGAGAAGAAGCGTATTTTATCATAAATCTCTGTCGCGTCAATAGTTTTTTATTATTTTTCATCTTAATATCGAATCCAGGGATTCAGGGAATATCCATATTATTCTAATATATGTCAAGTACATAAAACAGCTCAACCTTCTCCGATCTTTGGTTATTATATTTGGGCTCATAAGGATATTTTATTGCAGTGCCAACATGAACAATTGTGATTTCTGGGATGAGCCCGAGTTTATGGACCCCGACAATTTTAATAATGGACCACCTGGTCCAGATATGTTTGGTCCAAAACGTTTTCGTGGAAGAAGGTAATAAAATTTTCGCCTTCCTAAGACTCAACCATCAACAGTCCCAATCGTTTTTATAAAACTTTTTAAAATTTCAGGTAGCAAAATTTTTTGAGTCAAATTTTGTTACTTGAAGTTTCAGACCGGTTTATAATGATTTATCATTTAGTCACCACAACTTCATATTATTATATATTAAAGTCAGGCTACTTACATAACGCCGAATTTTTTTTTTATACAATGACTTAATAAGAGTTTGTGATTTAATTGCTATTTTTAACAGAAACGACCAATACAACAATGCTTATGGGGATTATCGTGGGGGATATGGACCACCTGGTGGATTTGGAAACAACTGGGGACCACCACAAAACTTTGGACCCCCTGATAACTTTGGACCACCACCAAACATGTTCCCACCTTTCAACCAAGGACCTCCAGGATTTATGGGTGGTGGCGGCGGCGGTGGTGGTAACTTCATGTGGGGCAGGGGCTATGGGCCTGGTGGTCCACAAACGAAACGCCAGCCTGGTGATGAAAAGGTCCTTAAATATTTGAGAAGTAAGAAATACTTTTTATCTGTAGCTTAAAACTTTACTTTTTAACTGACTTAAAAAGATGATCTCGAACTCTTTATTTTTTATGTATATTAATCGATTTTTCGGTCACTACTGAACATTACTTTAAAATTTTTTTCTTTACATAGGAGACTTATTTGACTTATTGAAATCAAAGCAGAGTTTTTTATTAAATTATAATTATAGTTTACAAAGAATAGCTTAAAAATAAAATACAGATAAAAACATGGACCATACTGCCATATTAAGTCCCATAGTGAAATGTCTTTTTGATGACAATTGAGCAGACGTATTTCATGATGGTAAGAAATTCACGCCATCTAGAGACACCAAGGCGGTAATGATGCGTCGCCAACCTGAGGCCAGACGTTAGGCCTCGAGCAAAAGTAAGTTTACCGGCTACCTTATCCTCCGAACCGGAACACATCAACGGCAATCACTGATATTATGGCAGTAGGAATAGGTGATACCAATCCGGGCGAGTCGCTGCAAAATTCTAGCATCTAGTGAGATGTCACGGTGTTAGTAAGCCTATGCTCGCCTTTTACGAGTTGCCTGGCAGGATGGCACATGGTCTATTCTTCAAAGGAGCCCGGACCAACATGGGGTTTTGATGGCGAATTCGACAAGTAGTACGAGGAATACAGAAATCAGAATAAATCCAGGAAAACTTTTTAAATTTACGAGAGTGACTATTGAAACCTTCGATTACATTTTTATTGATATTCATCCTGAATTGGAGAATAAAGTCTTTGCAAATGGAATTTCAAATGTAAAAAATATTTTTGACATTATTTCCAGCTAGTATTTCAGCAATAAAAATCTCGGTGTTCATTTTTCGCGGCGAAAACAACCAAACTCATTTAATCATTGTACTAATTCGCCGCAACTGCCGCTCGACTCCGTGGCTTGCTCCTTACCACTCCTTACTGATTCATACGTTTGTTTGGTTCGCCGGCGATTCGCTCGATACATTTCGCCGGTCGCTTCGCTGGTCGCCGCGGCGCGTACATTCCTATACTTTTGTATCATTCGCTAGACGCTCCGCCAGTCGCACCGCTCGAATTTTCACTTTAGCGAGTTTCCCGTGGCCAGGTTGTTATACAGGTTGCCCAGTAAAAAATGGATACCACTGAAAGGCTAATAGTAGAAGTTAGAACTAAAGACAAGTCTTAAAAAAATTATAGTCCTTACACTGCTAGAAATATAGCGCTTTAAAAGAAACATATGTTTTTGTCTGATTTCATATTTTTACTCGTAACATAGTCAAATTGATATCATAGTTATTTCTGTGCTTAAGTATTTAATATTAACCGCATCAGTGAATAACTATCAAATAAAATAGCTAAATGGAGTATTTTGATATAAAATTAATGTCTATTCTTTTGTGTAAAATTTGTGAAGAAATATTTTTGATATGAAACTTTTTTATTTCATTAGCTCTGGTATAAAAAAAATGTGGCTCATTATTTCAAAATATTTCTGGTTTAATGACGTTTCTAAAAAGAGGTAATATGTCGTTATTGTAATGAAAAAATATTGAATTGTTGGTGTGAATGTGTAAAATGGAATAACTATTTAATACTAGCAAAACGTCACTAAATGGCTATATTTTTTTTTAATTTTTTTTTTGTTTCTCTTTAGTTCTACTATTAGCCTTTTAGAGGCTATCCATTCCTTGCCTGGACACTCTATATATACTGTTTATATGGGTGAAATATAAATAAAACAATAACCAGATGGGAATCAAAAGCAGTGACAGAAAACTTGCTCTAAGTAAAAGTGTTAGCGATGCCTACATAAGATTCCAGGTTTGATTACCGCACAGGACAACTCAAAAAGTCGTAAATTTTCTCATAAAAAATATTATTCTTTGGGATTGGATAAGTCCCTGTTGGTGATAGACAGCAAGTCCATCACACTGTGTAGCAAAAAATATACTTACTCACTCTTACATATTATTATATACTTACGGGTGTGAAGATACTCACTTACTCTAATTGTCAACAGGATGTGGTGTGGGTAAGGAGCACTTGAAGAACTTACCAAGGGACTTACTGCAGATGTATGACCCGGAGTATTGCAGCCTGTGTGCACAAGGCTTTGATACATTCGCCATTTGTAAGTGAAGTCCATACAAATATGCAATGTGAATGTGGATGGATGTACGTATTCGGAGGAGATTATTTAGGGTAACATTGGACAACTAATGCCCAGTTCCTGTAATCAACGTAGTTATATATATCTTACTATTTGTACTAAAAACAATGATTCATGATCATAACGATCCGTTCCGCAAATATAGGAACCGGGCATAAATCACTCGGGGTATTATTATTCTAAGGCGGTGCCCCAAGAATCTCCGGAAACGCCGAGTTTATATCAAATGAAGCTAGAGTAATCTGCAAGTGTCCTGACACTTTCCAAATACTATGAAGTAGGAATGGGCCTACTCTGCTAGTAAATCAAATTTCATAGAAAATTAACTCTACAACAGTAATATAATAATTATAACTGCAACAATTTTTACCTTTTGTCGCTTTCTATAATATGGACAAAACTTTATTTTTTTCATTAATACAACAAAAAAAAGGCTAACTGACTTCTTGTTAGTAAGAAGTTCAATTTGAGTATGTAGAGCTATGACTTGGATAAGCTTTCCCAGCCACCTATCCTCAGAACAACAAGCCAAGGGCGAGTGAATACGTTTTGGTGGCAAGAGTGTAAGGCAGTGGTAGCAATTTGGGTGAGGATGTTGCAGGACCACATAGTCGGACTACTATAGATAACCCTTACACGGGTCCCGTGCATTTGGATGTGCTAAGTAAAATTTGAATACAGTTTCATGTTCGCGAAGGATGGTAGAGTACAATACCAGCAAAAAAAAATCAAATTTCTTAAAAAAAAACATGTGGTTGAAAGAACAATGCCCATCGTTAATACATTGAAAAACCTGTCATGAATTTTTATTTACGTGTTGTATATGAAGCACTATTGTTTTTAACGTAATAGTGTTTACTTTAAATGAATATTAATTCATTTTTTCTTATTTATTTTGGAAAGAAAATCTGTTGAGGTTATATTTTTTTAATGTTATATAAAATGATGTTTCCAATCCAATCGAAAAGTAATAATCAGTATCCGTGTGACACAAGCCAAAAGTAATCGTAAGAGGGTATCGGAGTCCGTGAGAAATGCAAAAATTATAAAATAATAAAAAATCTGGGATCGCACAGTGTAGACCAGTGTTACTTTACTCTTTGGTAACGAGTACTAGTACATATATATTAATCTGGGGTATAGAGGAAGCCAAAGCACCCGAAAAACTAAAAAGTGACATCTGTGTCTGTCAAAATTTCAAACTAATCTTGCATGACACGACTGTGCCATGCAAGATTAGTTTGAAATTTTACGACAGTAGTACGACATGAGGCTCAAGGCGGTTTCAGGTCTGGAAGTTTTTTTTTTTTAATGACTAATTTGTTGCTAATCTTACGATTTTTTACAACTTCACCGAATTTTGTGGGCCGAGCAGAGTGCTCAGCCCGAGACATCATAATTTAGATGGATTAGGCTGTTACCTACAACGCCAGCACCAAGGGCTGTCTCCCGGGAGACCGTACCTCGACTTGGTGCTGCGTTCTGGTTACTGGGTGGACTTGGTGGAGGAGTATTTGTGGCTCGTCGCTCGGCGTTAGGCGCCCCACGCAAGAGAGGTCTCGGCGACGGTGTAGTGTTATGTTAAGGTGATGTGAGATTGTCGTGTTCCGGTTTGGAGTTGGGAGAATAGCGTTTGCCGCGGTTATTGGGTCCGGAGGATCCGATAACACATGTATGACAACACTGTATGGAATATGTATGCATAAATTTGAATGCATATTTTAACACCACCGTTCCTATTTTTACCGTCGTAAGGTTGATCGCCAAAGTTGTTTTCCTTTTCAAATGTTAGGGTTCCTGAAAAAGTCTTAACGTCCCAACCTCTGGTTGGTCGATGCTTTGGTGTCTTTGCTATGTGTATTTCTTATAAATATGATGTTTAGAATAGAAATCCTTGTTTGTCTGTTTATATTGACGAAGCTGTGAGGCCTTGCTAGTAAATTATGACATGTTTAAATATCACGCTATTTTTGTTTGCAGCCCGAATGCATTACATATCCAAAAATCATTTGAAGAACCAGAAAAAATGGTTGACCCAGCAGTCGGAAATAGGTTTCAACCGCGCTAGAGAGGTAACAAGACAATTTGTCAACGTAATGTTTCCGTAGTTATTTTGCCGACCACCGGGTTCACATAACCTGATTGGATGTTTACTTGGCAGGCTGCTGGTTCGACTCTAAGGTTTGGCGCCTTAGAGCGACCACGGTTAGGTACAAGTAAAAGGTTAAGTGAACATTGTCGTCAAAATCGAAACTTACCTTGCCAGCAAATTGTCTACCACGCGTTGTTAAGACGCGGGGTTTGTATAGTCTGTCTTCTGATAGCCTGGTAAAAGTCACTCACGACGTTTAGTTCTGAGTGATGTTCAATTTATTCTACACATATGTTTATATGTATGTATTTAACACTATTTTTTAGATTATACGAGCATAATAAACGAACATTAATGTTATTGTGTAATTAGTATAATGTTTAAGTTAGTTACGTTAATATTTAAGTATATTTTTCAAAGAAGCGTTTTTGAAAAGTTGGTATATTTATGAAATGTTAGAACAGGATCCAATTAGTTTTATAATCAGACTATAGTTTAAATTTTCTCATTTATGCTCTATCTTGGAAACCATGGGGCTGCTATGAAGTTTAGAGAGGTTTGGCAATGGCAAATATCAGGTACTAGGGTCATGAGATAGGTTTTAAGAGTTGGAACTTGCAACCCTCTCACTTAAACTGATATGTGTAAATTTCAGATTTATGCTACAACACTTGCAATTTATGTTAGTTCAAAAAAAAGGTGTTTCCATGATATCTTTCTTAAATTTCTGACAATGGATATTGTAATTTCATAGGTATATTGTTCCGATGAAGATATTAAAAAATGACATCATTACGAAAAGATAATTATATGTTGTAATTTTTTTCATAAAGAAATGAAATAATATTTTTAATAGACTAACACACCTAACAGAATAACAATTAAATAAATTAAAACTAAAAAAAAACATTTAAAGTAGAATACCTAAAATAAGTAATAAAGTATGGTACGATGACTTCATTAATAGAAAAATGACAGTTTTTATTGGAGCATGTTCATCATGCTCAACAATTCGTAGTAGCCCCGTTTTTTCTATTGCTTTTGGAAGCAAAAGATTAGAAACTTTCAGCTTTTATAAAATCATTGAAGTCTAGTTGCTTATGGATCCATTTCTAAGTAAAGTACTTGTATCTGCTCCTACTTATAAAAAACGTAAAATCCAGTGATTTTTTGATAAAAAATTAGCAGCATTTGATTTTTTATTAACACCAGTATTTTTTAATTTCTCAAAAAAGTAGTTGAATAAGTAAAAGGTGAATTTTTTATCTTTCTATATTTAAAGATTTTAGGAACATGATTATGGCGACTTTTTGTACGATTTGATTTTACATATTATTTATCTTGTTATTTCTAGAGCATTAAGAGCATTAGCTGAGTTAAAAGCAAAGTACAAACATGAATAGTACGGAAACAGTTACAGCCTACAGCCGTTCGAAACTGCACAATCACACAAACATCAAGCATCAAGGAGGCACCTAAGCGGTTTTCGCGATGCATCAGTTCAGTATCGCCTCTGTGGTCTAGCGGTTCAGTTGTTGGACTTGACTGCATGAGGTCCCGGGTTCGAATCCCGGGTCGGGCAACAAAAAGAAGATTAGATTTTTCTAATTTTCTAATAAAAAAAAATGTTGCTCGGGATAGGATATGTGCCCGGTTGGCGATAGGCTTGCCACCTATCACATTATGGGACTCAGTATCTTCGGCTAGTCGTGGGTGCCCTGGTTGTGCCTCTGCTTACCTCTTCGGGGATATGGGCGTGAAGATACTTTTTTTCTTTTTTTTTATCAGTTCAGTAGTCAGTGTCGCGTGTAAGCGAGTGGTCACGTTGTTATATGTGTTCGTAATATTTTTAAAAAGGCCACGAGCGTATTCTTATTTTGCTAGGATTAAATTATGGCGTCAGATTACCTTCTTATGTTTGTGTAAACTACGTATTTATTGCAATCAGTTAAATAAACTGTAGGTATTTTATGAAACAGGCTTGGTTTCCATAATGTTCCATATTTGTACTGTTTCTAAGAAGTCCCACGGAGCAGCCAAGTGGTACTCTGGTGGCGTATCTCCCTCCCTCGTAAGCGGATGTTTGAGACGTTGCCGGCTTACCGAAGTCTTTATTAGACAACTTTTGTATTTCACACAATAATATATTTAATTAAAAAAAACACAAGAGCGTTTACTACATCGTCTTTGAGTTTTAAATATTTTTTATCATTTTTACATGACTACTTGATTAGTTGATAATTAATCGTAACAAAAAGTCGCCATACTAAACTCTCATTTGACAATAATCTAAATAAAGCCTGTATTTTCAGATTCCCCTCAAGTCTCGCGACTTGTACTGTGAATTATGCGATGTGCATATTACATCTAAAGTTCACTCCGACTCCCATTATGCTGGAAGACCGCATAGGGCGTAAGTAATTCCAAAAACTCATATGTTCGAACTTCGCTCGACATTATCAGTTACTAAAGGAAGGCCAATATATGAGATCACGTTTGAGAGTTCATCGAAATTTGACACTGTGTCTTTGTAATATTATTATTTTATTGTTCGAAAGACTACCCTTGAATTTTTTGAATTGCAATACTAATTGCAGATTTGCTTCCTTTTCATTTTAAAATACAGAATATTGATTATACTAATATCTTAATATTTCACTTTTATATTCTATTTCGACTAGTATTTATAGTGATATTTGTCAAGTTTGATGTATTAAATTCACCCGGCTTTAACAGTTTAATAAAATATAGTATGTTTTGTCGCGGATTTCTCTCCATTAGAATCTTCTCCTGATTATAGTTGACTCAAGTCTCGTGAATGCTCATTGACCTTAGGCGCGTACGCGAACCCCTCAAAAAATCAAGGCGGTCTCTGCCTGGTACTTTGTGTTTTTTTTTCAGTACTATTCGAATCCGGTGAACTTTTTACCGCCTCAAATTTACAACTTTTATCAGTTTATATAGAAAAAGGTACCGTTGTTTTTCCTATATTCCATTTTTCAATTGTTTTTTATTGGTTTTCCCTCCATGTGAAATTCACTTATGCCTTCACAAAAGTAAAGAAAAAATTGTCGAATTTATCGTGCCGTTCTCGAGTATTGACCTTAGCAAGACACACGGGGATTCCTTTACTTATTTAGGATTTTTTTTAGATATTTGTTATTTTTTTTTTCATTTTATCATTTTGCTTTGGATGTGTTAAATAACTTATTTTTTTCTTATTTCAGAATCGTTGAGGGTCGTAAAAACCCACGCAATCCATTCTTGCTCCAAGAAGGAATGGAAGCACGGCTGTAAGTATTTTTGGGGATGCATTTTTTAGTTATTCGCTTAATATTTCTTTCGTTTCATTATGGGTGCTTCAAAATACTGCTATCGAAAAGATAAAAAAAACTGCAAAAATCTCATGCTGTGAAAGAGACAGTTTGTCTAATTGTTTGCACATTTAAAATAAATGGTTCCGCATTTGATTTGATTTTCAGTTTTGTAGAGATTATCACGAGATAAATATCGCCTGATTGCGAAAATGACGTGTTAAAACAGAATACGTGTTATGCATAGTAGTGTAAAATATATCGCCGTAGCTTCTCTATCAGCTGAACAAACCACATCTTAAAGTGAACATTCCTTATTTTTTAGACAGCGAATAAGCAGAAGAGATAGCATGTTATAGAGCTGACCCGACTCTGGTTTTTATGCTAAATCAGGTTTTTTTCATTTTGTACAGCGAAACGGTCCTAAATTTTCTAATTAACTATCTGTTACCCGCGGCTTTGCTCGCGTGGCATTTGAAATATTTACTGATGAATTATTATCGTTGTATCATTTGTGGTTCGATTTTGTGCGATAAAACACCAGACTGCACGCTGAGCTCACTCTCGAACAGGCAGCTGTTCGTCCGAAAAAATAGTGTCTGTTAGGTCTACTTGGACCATTTTAACGGTTTAATCTTGTGCTTTATCAATTGTCATAGATAGAGCAGACGTTATAGTATAGGAGCTAGCAACGTTTTGGAGAAAGAATTATAGAATAGCTGGTTTTTTGATATGCTGTCTTTCTTGCTCTTTCGGTAAGAGTTCGGGCTATCTGGCTATCGGTAGTGGTTGTGTGTATTAATGCTCACCTTTCCTGCACAGGTAAAAATCCTTGATTTTAAAAGAATTTTTTCGAAGCGTTATTTTTAATTTTTTGCTTTAGATATATCAAGAATTTTCATTTTCATTCAAGAAGAAAAGAACAATAAGAATTTCAAAGGATTTTCGAATGTATTTTTTGATTATGTTCTTTACATATAAAGTAATCTAAAATTAAATAGCCGAACGTTAATTAGCTTTTTAAGTGTCAGTTTAAATATAAATAAAAAAGTTATGAAAAGTATAATGCTTGTGGTTAGAGAGAGACAGTTCAAAGTGCAAGAGAGAATTTGTGTTTGCGTTATTTACTTATTTATGATGTTTAATTATTAATTTCATTACAATCGCCAGTGATGAAATGAAATGTGTTTTGTGTAAAGGACATAAAAATAAAATAATGCTTTTCGTTGTTGATAAACTGAAGAAATGCTAGGAAGTTTTGAATATACGTTTTGAAAATACCATCGACTGAAATTCTGCTGATATACCGAAAAAAGGCTGTAACTGACAATTTTATCAGGAATGAGTCATTTACATATTCGGATTCATCAAAAAAATGCAAAATACGTATTTGGATGGTATATACCAATACCACTTCGTAGAATATACACCGTTTCTCCTTTAGCACATTTAATGATATCTTTGCATTGAAAAATAATAAGTGCTAGGGATTTTAGTTACTTGTAGGCACATTATATTATACTTGTGTTATGGGTTTTAGTCAACAATACAAATATGTAGAAATACTTTAATAGATACCAAAATAAAAATGAAATAAACACTCAAACCCAAAAATGGAAACATCTAAATGTTCATCACACAAATATCTGCCCCCGTCGGGAATCGAACTAGAACCTCTCGGTTAGTCGGTAGAGCTAGGCGTTTACGCTAACCCCTCGACCAACGAGGCGTTCTGTCTCAGTAGAAAATAATTTACGGACACTAACTTTTTAATGCGTGTGATTATAAAAAACACTTTTTCTTTGTTTTAACACGATAATAAGCAATCAGTCGATGTTTTTACTATTGTCACTTACCCTTACTTGTTGGTAATGCCTGATTACAAATAATAATTACTAGTGGTCACCCATTGGTCGAAATTCGACCATAATAAATTTGAATATCTTGTTGATAAGAACGCCATCATCATTTCTCAAGACCAACTACTTTGTTTCCACACTTTTTAGTGCGCCATCTGTGATCTTTTATTTGTGTGATCATCAATATATTCGTGTGTGTCAAATGCATGGTAGTGTGGGTAATGTTTTATTTATTGATTTAATGTGCTTTATAAGCATTATTATTGAAAAATATTAGCATTCTGCACTACTTCTACACATATACTATAAATGTGCCAAATTTTATGCTCCTGCTTCCGAGCTATTTTCGTAAAAAGGGGTCCAAAGTTTTGGCATAACGTATTAATATATAGATTGTTAATAGGGACCAGTTGATCCGTCGCGAGAAAAGACATTTGAAGCCACTTGAAGAAGAGGAGAGTGAGGAAAAACAGAAGGTCGAAGAAATGAAGAACGTCGCACCCGAGCTTTATTGTGAGATTTGCAAGGTGAATAAAATTAATATAGTAGGGGAGGCCAAAGGAGAGATTTGGTAGTTACTCGAGACAACCAGATTTCAATGTGGGATTTTAATGGTTCAAGTGATGGTTTCAGAGCCACTCCCAAACGTCACGTTCAAATCGTCAGAGTATTTATACATACAATTTTAGGCACGCTATTAAGGTTTATGATTAATTCGACGTGCTCGAACATATTTTCAAGCAAACAAGTGACTCTAAATAAAGGTTTTATATAGGATAGAGATTTTATAAAAATTGGACGAGGTTGATTAACTAACAAAATCCTCTTCCTGGGCTCTCATACTATTAGGGTGGGGGAGTGAAGATACAGGTTGTCCAATAATTAATGGATAACCATTTAACTGCAGCTAGCTCGACCGATGTCCTACCAGTAAAAAATATGACCTAAGTAAAAGTGCCATGGTTTTCGAGATATCGAGTTAAAACCATTTTTTAAGAATATCTCCCAACGCTCGGTCGGTTATTTCTATGCCATTTCTACAACTATCAAAATGTTCGGGTTCTGTTTTTTTTAATACACTTGAACAGTTAATTCATAAATCTTATACATTATTTCAGTACTTTTTAGTTGGCAAAAAATAAAAAAAATATGAAAAGAATGTGAAAAAATGTTAACTCTTGTGTTTGACCACCTACGGTGAAAAAAGCATTAATTAATGCAGATTTAAAAATAATATTATTAATGATAGTTTTGTTATTAAATCTAATTTTATTGCTTAGAATCCCTAACAGGTCAATTTTCATTTTACTTTGATGTGTCAGATTTGAGATGTTAAAGGTGTGAATTAAAATAAGTAAATTTAAAAATGTGAAAAAGAAGTGCCGTTAAATGAAACCTCAATAATAATTAATAATAAAGTTTATTGAAAATAAATTTATTACAAAAATTGTTCAAAGTGATGACCTGCCAACTGTGTATGTCTAATTATGGGTATTCATGTATCCATATTTTCGGCACGTCGACTCATCGGCCCACAAAATTTTATTTAAAAAATCAGGATCATCATTGATTTTCCTCAACATCGTCCTGCAGAAGTCCATCCGGTTTTCATAGTCCCTAGGCTCAAGAGTTTGTACTCGCTGTACATGGAACGGGTGTAATTGGTAACGTTTTAAAACATTACGTACAGTACTTTTTGCTATTCCTGTACTTCGCGCTATTTTGCGTATGGATGTAGAAGGGTCGACTTCGAGTTCGTCTAAAACTTCTTCGTCTACATCCATTCGTACTCGACCTTCGTTAGCACCGCCTACACTACTTCCAGGAAATCTTCCTTCGCAATAGCTTTGATGCACTCTGGCTAACACTCGATAGTCCCGATGACGTAAGTCTGGATATCTAAAACACAAAAAAAACTATGTTAAAGGGTTATCCATTAATTTCTGGACAACCTGTATAAATGTTAAATATTTTAGTTGTGCTATTTTTGTCTTTCTAGGTATTACAATTGTGCTTAACTGATTTAAGATCTTCCGACGAATATGTATTTCATACATATTAGCATTTATGCCATACAATTGTACTCCGCACCAATGTTGCTCCTTTTTACCAATGTTTCCATACTTTGTGATGGATCGAAAAATAATTTTAATTTCTAGAACGTGCCAATATAGTAGTGTTGAAAAAATGCCCTACTTGTACCAAATTGCTGTACAGTACTCGACCACCATCAATGGTCACGTTGGTGAAGACCTATGTAACCTATGCTCGCCTCTTACGAGCTGCTTAGCAGAGAGACAGCTGGTCTATTCTTTTAATTATGTAGTATTATTAGTTACGTTATTTAAATGTTTTTTAGACCTCGGTGACTTGCTCTGAGCAAATGACCATGCACCTGAATGGCAAGAGGCATCTTGCCAAAGAGAAGAACCACATCCTAAGAATGATGAA
>NJDC01007008.1:35683-46047 GCA_002245475.1 Calephelis virginiensis | reverse complement strand
TTTTGTGTCATCTAACAGCCAATTTCAATAACCTGCCTAAGATCAGAGATAGGACTTCCTTAGATTAGTTACCAGTAATTAACCACTGCTAAATAATAGAATTTTATATACATAAAAGAAAATCGTGTTATTTAAATTATTTACCGACCGATTAAGCTGAAAATTAATTAGGCAGCTTCAAACGCACGACTTCAGACGCACATATCGTCCCGTTCTTCCTCGAGAAAACTAGGAACGACAACATTTTCATTTCAATTTTAAGAGAAATTACACAAATTGAATCTAACCCCAAAGGAAGCAAGTTATATGCTTGTGTTATGGGTGTTAGTCAACGATTCTAATACATAAAAATACCTAAATAGATACCAGAATAAATTTAATGAACACACAGACTCTGAACGGACGCCCAGATGGATCAAACGAAATTCGCCGCAACGGCATTTTTTTTAGTAATTAACTAAAACATCTTTTCAACAAAACTCCGGTGGGCCTATCTTTAACTGTTCACAAGTTATTGATGATCCTGGCAGACGTGTCTAGCTTTTTCGAAATTTATAACCCTTTTCATACAAACATGCTGGTTTCGGAGACTGTTGATACCATCTTCGGATAATTCCCGATCGATTTGATCGAAGAATGTCATCCCTGGTCTCCTCGGTTACCTACATCCATTCTCATTCATATTGTATATCTGCTTTGTCAATCTATCATTTGTCATTCTTTCCACATAACCGAACAAGCGGAGCATGGTCTTTCTCATTTTAATACTAATACTTTCTTTTGAACCCACTCTTTCTATCCTTGAAATCTTCATTGTTTTGAATGCGGTAAGCGAGCGCTAAACAGATTTTCCGTAGCGCTCTCATTTCGACCGCATTTATCCTACTCTGATGCTTTTTCTGATATACCTAACTCTCGTTTTTATTAACCGAGTTAAAAAAAACGAGAAGGTTCTCAATTCGGCCGGTATATTTTTTTATGTATTTACAGCGATTTTTTCTGAACCGAATTCGTTTTTTGTTTGATGCGGAATAGTTTTGAATTGGTCCCATAAAAATTTGATTCAGGTCCATTAGTTTTTAGTTTATGAGCATTTTTTACCTATTTTCACCTATCCCGATGTTCATTTTTATTAAATTTAATCATATCAGCAACACACTAAAAAGTATTAAATAAAAATAACTACGTACCGACTTCAAAACTAGAAAGTAAAAAATAATAAAGATTTAATATTAATTATATACTACCTGTTACTTATAAGTGCTATTTACTAATAGGTTTTAAGTTGGTGCCAAGCCTTAAACTAATAATTATATTATAAGTAAGTATTAAATTGGATTGGCACCGACTTCAAACCTATCAGTAAATAGCACTTATAAGTAACAAGTATTATATAATTAATATTAAATCTCTATTATTTGTTACTTTTTAGTTTTGAAGTCGGTTTTAATTAAGTTACTTATAGTTATTTTTATACAATAACGTTGGGATAAGCGCAGAAGCGCTTTGCATAAGCGCTTCGAGCACCTTGACTCAAAACTTCGCTTTAAAGTAGTTTAAGATACTGTGCAACTATCGATTTTCACATAATATTTATTTGGTATAGGCGCCGAAGGTGAAGGCGAGGGCGAAGGCGAAGGCGATGAAAATGCTGAGGATGGGAATGCTCAGGAAGGAGGTATGTCAGTTTTCTAAATTCACTTATTAATTTTTTTACATATCTAAACTAAATTGTTATTACGTAAGTAAGTAGATGCGTATGCCAAAAATTGCGTATTATAAATTAATTTGTTTTTCTATTTTCTAAATATTATTAGATTAAATATGTAAATTATTATAAATGCACGTATAAATTTGCTTGTGTTTGGATGTAAGTCAACAAAAATATTGCATAGGACGACTTTGTTGTAGTTTTTCGATAACTACTATGATTACTACCGTCCGTCGTCAGAATGTCGTTTTTATAGTTATTATGTAAATGTAAAGCTATTTTTTAAATAAAGACTAAAAACACTGCACAAAGTAATGTGTTAAAGTACACCAAAGAACAGATGGATTGATTGTGATGCGGTTACTTAGAAACATTGCATGTAAGTGTTGCGGGTGCTATTGAAAACTTTTAATTTTAGCGTAGTTATTATTTTCAACATACATATCTTCACGCCAAGTCCCTTATGGGAATATAGACAGAGAGTATCGAGTACCAAACCTCACGATCCTGAAAAACCTGTCTGGCGTCCATCACATTCATTAACCCTTTTCGTACAAACACGCCGGCTTCGGAGACTCTTGACGCCACCCTCGGATAATATCCGAGCGATCTGATCGTGGAATGTCAAACTTGGCATCCCGGGTACCTACACCCATTCATATTCGCACTGTCAATTAAGTACGTAATTTCAAAATCTTTTATTTTTAATACAATAAAATAAACTTAAATATATTTTGCTTAAAACACTAGGAAGTTACGTTAAATAAAATAGACTGCTTTGAAAATTAATTATTCCACATTCTGAAATCACCACTGAATCTAGCAGGTCGACTTACTTTAGATTTACATAAGCGTGTGTGCATTTTAACGTTCTTTGGAACTATAAAAATAACACATGATTTCCTAGTATTTGGATTGACAATTTTTAAAAGTATTTAAGTATAAATTGGATGGCATGGGCCGAGCGGACATCACTCCGTCCCCGTCAGCCCGCGTCGTGCGGTACAACTTGTTTTATTCTTAAATCGTAAACTAATTCGGAAGTAATTCTTTCAATGGTATTTTTTTATTTTTGACATAGAATATGGAGTGCTAATAATCAAACTTAGTCAACATTCTTAATTATCTGTGTAAAAGTACTGTCGTTTATGTGCTAAAATACTGTATTCATTTATTGCGCTATCGTACACAATAATAATATGTGCACTTTGGTTCCATTTACATATATTTTTTAAACGAGTGTAGAGACGCTCGACCCATCTGCCACCTTCCATGTTTGCGCGTAGCACGCAACATGTAACATAAACGAGCAGTACGATAGAATGAGATACTCGTAGTATCCCTCATACCTGTGACGCGCCTGCGCTCTGCTCTCCCTCCGCCTAAGAATTTTTGGATTAGGTTACGTGTCCTGACGCTATTTTAACCTTGTCTACACATCACAAAAAGTGCACAATGCCGCAAAAGAAAAATCATTTTTTTAATCGAAGAAAATGTTGATGTTATTCAAAACAATAAAATAAATAATAGTGTGTTAAAGTACTTGATAAAAAAATCATATAAATAAGAGTGCTTCAGTGTGGTCCTCCATAATCCTGTTGGTTGCAGAAACCACACATTTTTTCCCTTCCTATTCCTTCCGTCCCATGCATGTTCCCTTATTTCCAGAAGCCGTTAACTCTTGGGCAGCCAATCCTAGTGTATCTGCCCAGCCCAATGTCCCAGCTTATCCTATCACTACCCATCCGTTTGCGCTTTGGCTCCATTTGTAAGGTAAGGTCTTGTGTCTTTCATCATAGTCATCGTTGATTTGAAATAAATTCCGAAAAATTTGGTTTACTTTAACCGTTTTATTAATAAACATAGATTAAGGTAAGAACAAATTTAAGTTAATATAAAGTAAATTGTAATAATATGTAATAAAGACTATATACCAGATTGAGCCTTGGAGTACTTTTTAGTCCATATTTATTAATAAGATGGCTACTGCGTTGTTTATAATACAAGGGTAAATTACAGCTAATATAGATTATAACTAAAACTTAAATCTTGGAGTAATTTAGTCGGTGTTTGAAGTTATAAGTTTTAGACGGTTAGAGACAATTAACTACATATTAAAGAAAAAAATAGTAAAAAAATTAAATTTCAAAACACTATGACTTTTGTTTTTAAAATATGTATCAAGTCATATTAATCTTTTATTCGCCGTAGCATTATTCACTGAACCTGCCTCCACCGCCGATCATATAAAGATTCATTATCATTATCATTCTTGGTTTATGTTGCTAAATAAAAAAATAGTGATGTCAATCGGACATATGGGAAAAGTTGTGATTCTTTTAATCACCAACTAAACTTAGTTTAGATATATGCTATCTTTTTTCAATAAAACTAAAACAAATGAGATGGTACATTTTAGACATGTCAGATTAGTCATGACAACCACTTGTGAAGATTTTAATCAGCGTATTCCGAAATATAGATTATACGCCTGTAGAAAATGTCTTGTGAAACCTCTGACAGCACTTAACTTCTTTTATCTCTTTTTATTACTTTCGTTTGCGTTCATTTAAAATTAAATAAGTGCACTGTAGATTTACTACTAATGTCTCTAAATATCAAACTTCTGTCACAAAAGGGCGTAAAATATTTTCTCTGCTTATTAATAGAATGGAAATTATTACGAGTCCTTGAAATATAATATGTTTTATGTAAACATTATGAATCCGCCTTAATTATTTAGACAGTCTCATTAGCCGAGGGTTTAGCGTATGGCCTTCACCTACATATAATCCACCAACCAAATACGAGGTTCGGGTTTGATTCACGACTGGCATTTGATATACATTTTTTTTGACAAACATAGATGTCTTTATTTTCGGGACTGGATACTATTCAATTTAAATTGGTGTCTCAAGTATTTGTATGTGTTGGTATTGTTGTTATTAATTTTAAATAAGTGGAAAGCAAATAATAAAATAAAATAATTCGAATGAGGTGGAGGCTTCTTTGTAATTCTGAGAAAAAGAATTTATTTTGTCTTCACTGTAGCGCAGGAAACTTTTATCATTTAAATTTGAGAATTCTCTGTTCCTTGGTCTCAATGTTAATCTAGAAGGTGTTGGCAATATTTGAACATTTTTACCTGGTTTATACTCATGGTCTGATATACATTCACTAGTGGTGTTTGAAGTATCTGATATGTCATTGGAATTCAGAGACATATTTTTATCATCTTGTTCCAGAGATGAATCACACATTATTTCTTTTTCTGTCATATTTACAGGAAGATAGTTTTTTTTACTGTTGACTCCAAGAAAACAGCATCTCTACTTTTAATCACCATTCTGGAACTAGGTATTATAAACCTATACCTCTTGGTATGGTCACAATATCCAATAAATATAGCTTTCTGTGACTTACTGTCCCACTTCTTGTGTTTTTCTTTTGGGATATGTATCATAGCTTCCCAGCCAAATGTTTTTAAATAATTAATATTTGCTTTCTTCTTATACCATAATTATTTTGGAGTTTTAAATGTCAGTGAACGTGCTGGAGTTCTATTAATGAGGTAAGCAGCTGTGTGTATTGCTTCTGTCCAATATAGTTTTGGAAGATTTGCGTTAATCAACAGACACTTAGCTTTTTCAACAAGCGTACGATTCATTCCTTCGGAGACACAATTTTGCTCGGGCGTGTAGGGAACTGTTGTTTGATAAATGATACCAGCTGTTGTCAGGAATTCAGAAAAAGCATTATTTATATATTCAAGTCCATTGTCTGTACGAAAGCATTTTATTCTACATTCCCACTGATTTTCAACTTGACATTTGAATTCTTTGAATTTATAAGAGCTTCTTATTTTTTAAAAAAAGAATAAACAATACCTTCTTTGAAAAGTCATCTATAAATGTGATGAAGTATTTTGCACCACCAAGGGAAGTGGTCTCCATCGGTCCGCATATATCTGAATGCACTGTTTCAAGTAATTGTGTAGCTCTTGATTGACTTAACTTAAATGGCAGGCGTGTTGTTTCCCTTTTAAACAAGTCACACAGGTCAGATTGTCTTCTTTCTTAGATAACCTGGATATTACTCTGACCTTTTTTATCACAGGTATCTAAGCTCAGCTGACGAGAGCTTTCTACAGGTAAGGATTTGTTATTTAACTTTAATAGTCTTCACTAATGGCACTGTTTCATTTTGCAATAATTGTTTATGTCTGGTCATATGCATAGAGGCACCGGAGTCTACATACCAGGCATCGCTGCTAGCAGAAGCTATGAATGCAGTAGCATAGCTAGAATTTTCTTGTTTCTCTTTCTGCTTAGACTTGCATTCTGTGCCTATATGGCCATATTTGTTGCATTTGAAACAATGGGGCCCCTTTTGAAATGGCTTTTTAAATACATTTTTCTTAGAATTAGTAGCAAATGCATTTGTATCACTATTACTCATTTTCACATCCTGTGGTATTTTGGATTTAACTGAATCGGCACTTATTTTCATACCAGAACTTTCGATGGCTATAATCATAGGTTTGTATGTTTCGAGTAGACCAGAGAGCAATAAGGTGCCCAGCCACTCATCGTCCACTTTAAATCCGATATTGCGCAGCTTGTTAGCTGTGGTGATTACTTAACCAACATATTCTTCTACATTTTGAGACTCTGCGTGGGTTGGGGTACATAACTCAGGAAGTAAACCTACTCGGCGTGTAAGCCCTGAGTCGTCGAAAGCATTTGCCAGATTGTTCCAGACTTCCTTAGCTGAACTCGCTTCTTGTATGTGAACATAATTAACGGAGTCCACTAGCAAGATTAACTTTGATTTGGCTTTGAGATCACGTTTCTGATAGGCCGCGTCGCCATTTGGATTTCCGATACAGTCCCATAGTTCTTCGTGCTCAAGGTAGGTCTTTACGGCAAATCTCCATGTGGAATAATTATCGCGGCCAGTTAGTTTTTCTATCAACGGTAGCGAGTTATTGGAAGCCATTTTGCCACTTGCAAAACTTTTTGTCGGTTTCACGTGCGTAATTTTTAGGTTAAGTTAGATACTTTTTGTACACTGTGTAACTACTGTTCGATTTATATTTTTTGACTTTTACAGGGCACCTGGGCCCATAACCTATTAATTTTAAATAAGTGGAAAGCAGGTTTAACGGTTCTAAACAGTTTATAAGGCACAATTATAATTTGCATGTACATTAACTCTTAGTGTCACGGAATAGACAAGGATAAAAATTATAGAGTAGGCCTAATTATAGATACCTGCTAGAGTGACTGATATATTTCAATAGTTGTTTTACATTCATAGCAGAAGAATATAAGTTTACTTTGGGGGTTACCAGTAACATGTATTTATTTATTAATGAAACTCTGACGACAATCATCTATGGTATTTAACATTAAACGGGCACAACATTAATTAGGCATTGGTATTGTTGAATTACATCCGTCTATGCACGAGCAAATAATTGGGTTATGTTAGATTAATTTGTAAAGTTTGCGTAGATGTTTACTTATTTATTTATGAAATGCTTTTGTTCGTACAGAAAATGAGAACGATAACGGCGATGGCGCTGGTGGCGGTGGCGAGGGAGACAACTTCGACTGGGGCAACGGCAGCGGCAACTGGGACGAGCCTGCCAAACCTGAAGCTTGAGGTACAATATTGTTATTGGCATCTTTAACACAGAATGGCGTATCCTAAAATATATTGAGTTAATAGTGAATAATGTTAAGTTTGTTACTTATATAGAGACGTCACTAAGTTAGCAACGCCTTTGACCAATTGAATCGCAGATAATTTGACGTCACTAATTACATAATAAATGAACATCTAGTAAATTTTGTGAGCTATTAAAATTTTAAATACTGGAGCAGCAGAGACTCATGGTATAGCCAGTACTAGTACAACTAAGACAAAAATAGTAAGTGTCGAACACCGTGTTGCAGTGAAGCGTATGACGACAACGGCGCGTACGCAACGTTAGTTTCCCCCCGTGATGGTCCGGGCTCCTTTGCAGAATAGATCATCTGCCTTCCTGCCAGGCAGCTCGTACAAGGCGAGCATAGGCTTACCGTCACTAGCACCGTGACGTCCGACTAGGTGGCCGAGTTACGCATCGACTCGCCCAGATTGGGTACCTTAACTTACCTATTCCTGTCGCCTGTCAACGTTAGTGCTTGCCGTTAATGTGTTACGGTTGGAGGATAAGGCTTCAGGTTGGCAACGCACCATTACCACCTTCAGTGTTTCTAGGCGGCGTGAATTTCTTACCATCAGGAAATCGGTCTTCTTGTTTGCCTTCTAATATCATAATTAAAACTAATTACAAATGGACACAATTAATTCGCACAATTCAAAATTGAGATTTCGAGTCGACTTCTTGGTCAAACTAGTTGGAATTCTAGCCATCTCTACTATCGGGCGATTGATATACTACTCCTTGAATATATTTACATAATATGTAATGTTGTTTTTTTGACACCTTGTTACTTCCAGTGATAAAATAATATAATCTCAGAGGCGGCAAAGTGTGTCCTAATTATGAATACAGTAGCACTGCAATTATTATTAATAAGTGTACTAATTGCCTTTGGTTAAAATATATCATAAAACATTGAACTCATTCCAACAATATGAAAAACGTCTCTAAAACAATTTTTGAAATGATTTTCTTATACCGATAAAACTATGCGATACACCCCGTATTGATCCGGTTTGCTCTCAGTAAAATAGACTATCTGCTGGCCTGCCTGCCAGTTCTCAAGAGGCAAGCAAAGGTTAAATGAGTCATCACCAATAAGCCCGCTGTGTGGTCGAGTACTGTGCAGCAACTTACCCGGATAGGGATCATCCGCCTTTTCCATTTCTGCTATCATAATGACTGTCATGTTCCAGTCTGGATGGTAGGATAGCCGGTAGACTTGGCCTATTGGCCTAAACTCCCTGACACATGTCAGTAATGCACCTACAACATCTATGGTGTCTATACGATGTGGCTATCTCTTAACATCATGGAAGCCGTGTGCTTTTTGGCTATCTTTTGTTATAAAACAAAAAATATACGTTTAATTAGGTTTCAATATTTAAAGCATTCGTTAATAAAATCCAACAAATCTAAGATATGTTTCAACATAATCGATCAAGTAGAAGCAAGCGGACATAAAAGCTTGTCCTTGAGGCTTTTATTATATGGCTTAACGAGGTTATATGGTAAAATATACGAAATAATATTACATTAGTCAGTTTATTACGTTTGCTGTATACACTTTTTTTTTTCAGGTACTTTTCATTGAATACGGGTAGGACGGTAGATGCGGGTCGTCGTCATCGTATCATTTTATGTATCAGTGCATTACTATTACTATATGATTGTCTTCTGAAATATACTGATTGTATTTCAACTTGGCATTTTTCTTTTCTATAACAGATTAACAGATGTTAACCATTACTGTAAAACAAAATAGAGTTTAATTTTTTTACATTTTTAACTATGTATCACTTCTGGAATATTTATATTGTAAATAATTCCGTGTTCGTCTGGGACCGATGAGAAGAATATATCGTCTGTTTATTTGGCAGGCGGCTCGTTAGAGGTCGTTGCCAGCAAGACGACTGGTGGTACAGTGCGGTATGGCATCTTGCCGGGTAGGAATCTTGCCTATTTCTGCCATCAACTATCACGTCTTCCATGTATTATCATGTTCTGGCCCGGAGGATAGTGTAATCATTGGACTTGCAAAGCAACGCACCTATAACATCTATGGTGTCTATTTCTTACCATCTGGAGAACTGTGTCCTAGTTAGCTAATCCCACACATTAAAAATATTTTATGGAAAAGCAAGTAAGTGTCATTCAGATAATCCTAAAATATAAAATGTTCAATAACCTGCTACAAAATCTAACTACATGTAATAGAATCAACTCGATGATGTCAGCCTTCAAACAAAAGAATCAGGGAGGAAAGTGGAGGCAAACGGTTGGTTCTGCTGATGGCAAGTGGTAGCCGTAAGTCGCGTATGTGTATAAGGTTTTGCGCGTGCAATAATAGCTGTGTTTTATTTTAAATTTTGATAGTCGACACTCATAGGCGTTTTTTAGTGTCGCTATAGTGTAAAGGACCAAAAACTAAAATGAAAACCATTGCTATATACGCACGAACTATAATTTCGACTACCTCCGGGATCGCGAGATCCTGGGGGAAAGACGCGACGGCATCGGCGGACTGCTCAACAATATACAGGTAGCTTGTTAGGCGACAGCACACTGGTCGTAGCCAGTAGGAGGGACCTGGCAGAGACGTTGCGGTTGGTGGAAGTGGGGACAACCCTCTTCGTTGACCCGCCCTGGGTCTGAAAGTGAACCTCCCCAAGACCGAGGCCTTTTTTTCCATTGGCCTCAGGGGGACCCGCTCTAGGTACGCGGGTAATACTGGATGGGGTCTTGATTCGGGTATCAACATTTAGTACTTGGGTCTCATCCTGGACGGAAGGTGGACTTTCAGGACACATTTCACCCGGCTAGCCCCAACAATCCTGGGAGTCGTCGCTACAATGGGGAAGCTGCTGCCCAACGTGGGAGGCCAGAGCGCCAATTGACGACGGCTGTACTTCTGGTTCATCCGGAGTATGGCCCTGTATG
>NJDC01007008.1:21738-32697 GCA_002245475.1 Calephelis virginiensis | reverse complement strand
TTTTCTAGTTATTTACTAATAGCGATTGTGAAACAAACTTGGACATTAGTGTGCCCAAATAGGTTTTTGAAACTTTTAAACTATTGTAATCGTTAATTTAGTGTTGGAGTGTTAATCTGTAAGAACAATCATAGATAATGGTAAGGTGCAGTGCAATTTATAACTGCATTTAAGCAATAATAATAGAAATTTTGCCGAATTGTCATTACCTTACTCATTTTATATTTATGATTATTTGATTTATTAAAGTGATTTTATGATTCCAAATATTGAATTATTCATTCCAAAATGTTTCTTACTTCACACACAATATTTGATAAAATAGTTTTATTTGTACGATATATGTACTTTTAATTTTTATTTATATAATTTATTGTATTAAGTTTATTGGATGAATTCATAAAATGCACTTACATAATAGTATTGTTTTGACAGTCTGCAAATATTTCCGTTGTTATAGAGTGCAAAAGTATATGAACAATAACGTTTTTTGTATTGTTTCATGTTAAAAGACTCGTTACATGTATGATTACAAAAGGCTAGTATATTATATATACACTGGAGTACTATTCAATTTCTCTAAAACCAGTGTTTGGAAAACAACTTAATATCATTTTAATTTTTAATAAATGGACATGTAAATAATGTCTTTATTATTATTAATTTAATTATTATTTAATTCTACATTGACATATTCTAATTATTTAATCAAATTATAATAAAATGATGTAGTTAATGATATAGTGTTTATAGTTTTTTTTTGTTTTGTTTTGGGAATTATTTTTAAACATTGACTTCGTATAAATATTTTTAATTGTTGAACTCGTATTAACATTTTCTCTAATTGTTATTCAAATGAGCAAAAGTATAAATGTATTAGAAAAGTTATTCGTTCTGTTATTCATTTTCATTTATTAGTTAGTTAATTTTGATATAAGTTATTTATTATTTACTTACAATATCGTTGTAAAATTTGCATACCAGTTGCACTGGTGAAGTAGGTGAAAATGTAAAATAAATAACATAAGACCTTTCATGTACACCACTTCAAAGCAAATAAAGACTTATTATTATTATTATTATATAGACGTCTCTATACATACTATCTGTTAATGAATATTTTAGAAAAAACAATTACTGCAACGTCTGTGAGGCGTCTTTGTTAGCATCTCTAGAAAACTACTGAAATGCAGAAACACACATATCTTCAAGTTAAGAAAATTTTTAGTTATTTAGTCCGTGACGCGCAAATTCGTTATATAGTTTAGCTAATATATCAATTCAATTCAATTAATTTATTGTTTGCGTGAAATAGTTTTACATGGTGTTATTAATAATACATTTACTTAGAGCTTATTTCGCTAATATCAGCATTCAAACACTTATAAGGTAGGTACAATAAATACTAGATTTTTTAATATTACAAACATACAAATTCAAATATAATTAACAATAATTATAATGTCACCTAGAAAAGCAAAATCACAATACATTATAACTATCATCCACATTATATGGCGTCTTTGTAAAAGTATTCAGCAAAAGATTAATTTTCTGTATCATTGTGTTTTGAATGTACCAACTCGTAATTATGTTATTATTCATTAATTATTGTTTGTATTGTTACAAATATTATACCTTCAATTAAAATTGTATTAGGATTAAATTATAATTTACAAATCATAACATTTGGTTTAGGAACGGTTATGCATATTTAACATATTATTTTGTAAACTATAAATGTTGAGTTACAAATATAGGTAAGCACCTATTATAAAATCTATTGAATTCTAATTGCTGTCAAATAATTCATTGAGAGTTTAACAGATTTTCTCTTGCAACCATTTTTTTAACATGTTAATACGTCTTTTACCCGGTAGTTCTCTTATCACTTTAGGCACTCGATTAAAAACTTTTATGCACATTACGTAACAGCTTTGTTGAAGAATATAAGATCTACATGGTGGCATAATTAGTTTTGTCGGATCTCTGTATCCTAATCTAGAGTTATCTTTGGCAGTGTTAAATAGGTTAGGATATTAACTGATAATTAGGTTATCTTGTGTTAACCTAATTAGAGTTTACTCGGAACGACGAAATCAAAACCAGCTGAAGAATTGGACTCGTTTATTGTACACGTTACAAGTAATATGTATTTCACGTAAGACGCGTATCCAGTGACTGATGGCCTGACGGTATTTCAAATAGAATAATTAAATACTTTCCTCCCGCACTCAAATACCTACTAGTAAACATCCTTATTGTATTACTAGCAAGCAGTGCCTCTCTTGACGAGTGGAAAGTAGCCACCGTCATAGGAACACATAAACCGGGTAAACCCCGTAAAGTCGCGAGTAGTTACCGCCCGATCAGTCTTAACTCTTATTATTTTACTCGGCAAAATATTCGAGCGTCTTATCCTTTCCCGCCTTAAGACTATCGTAGCCGAGAAACATTTGTTAATGGATGAGCAATTTAATATCCGGGTAGCCCATTCATGTACAAATCAAGTGCACCGCCTCACGGAGCACATACTACACGACCTGAATAGACGGCTCCCCATATATACGGAAGCTCTATTCTTCGACGTGGCCAAGTCATTTTATAAGGTCTGGCATAACGGCCGAATCTATAAGTATCTTCACGCCCATATCCCCGAAGAGGTAGGCGGAGGCACAACCAGTGTACCCACGACTAGCCGAAGGCACTAAGTCCCACAATGTGATAGGTGGCAAGCCTATCGCCAACCGGGCACATATCCAATCTCGAGCAACATTTTTTTACTAGAAAATTGGAAAAATCCAATTCTCTTTTTGTTGCTCGACCCGGGATTCAAATGCAGTCAAATTGTGACTAGCTTCATACCTCATACTCTTGCCAAAATTTCAAAGTTCCATTTCTAAATTGGTTAGAGAATAATCTAAGATTTTCAAAGAATCTAAAATAAATATAAATAACCTGGTAAATTAAAGAGTCTAAATTTTATAAAGGAAGGAAGATTAAGTTTATTGAATATACACGATCATATCACCTAAATTGCAAAGCTAATAAAGAGATGTGCAAGGATATAAAACTATACAATTGTAGGAATATATTTTATATAATTGTGATAATTTAAAACAGTATTTGGGGGGACTTTGAATAAATAAAAGATTTAAACTCTTTTTAACATATATAGCCTTTTTATATGGATGGAGAAAAAGAAGTTTGTTTTTGTCAAGAGTATATTGTGAAAATTTTTGAATGTTGAAAAAAATTTCGAATGGGAGATAGTATAAAACACAGTATAAAATGGATTGCCTGCGATATATTGGGGCTTTTGAGATAAAAAATTTGAATCGAATGTAGTTGGGCTTTTTGAAGATTGAGAAAACGAAAAGAGGAGACACTAGCCAAAGTCTTATTGAGAAAGAAGAATAGTTGTAAATAGTTGTGAGTGTTACTTTGAGTATTGAGCTGGATAAGGGTAAGTCCTTAAAATATTTTATAGTGAGGAGAATATTCATTAATGAAATAATTTAACAAGGAGGGAAGATTGATATGAAAATTTAATTTAAATTGATTTATTTGCTAAATTAGAGACTAGTTTGTTTATTTGAAAAGCAGACTGATGAGGAGGCTTATAAATGCGTTGTCAATTTAAAATACATAACCGATTTATTTGTATGTTATGAAAATAACTTTGTTTCCTTATCGAAATCTTTATTTGATCTATATTACTTTGTCAACATTGTTATAAGACGTACTTATTAATGAATTGAAACACGCACTTAGTCATCCTATATACTGCCTTTGCAAGGTATGCGTTTGGATGGCGCGCTGGGTATTCTTTGGGCTTCCGCTGTCTGGTTAGTGGAGCTCCTATCGGGGTCGGAATGGTTTCAACAAACCTGAATATGAATTCTATACAATGGCTACATTTACCATTGACTATAATATTTATAGGTCCTCGTGATCTTATGTCTGAAACCTAATTCTTTAGGTTACTTTTGGAGAACAACTATGGTTGTTTGATATTATGGATGGCTTATGCCCACCTGGTCATTAGGTACTGTTTCATACTGGAATATATCCTCTCTCTTTTAGAAAGATCAACACGATCATGGATGTAATAGTTGTACTCGTACTGAACTACGGTACTCTGTCAATCCTACTGGACCCCTGCAAGATATGTTCTGGATTGGCCTATTATTATCCTTCTAAGGGGAGATTTAAGGGACTTTCTTTGTGAAATGGAAATTGTCCGCATTCCTAATTCGTCACATGAGTTTTCCATAATAGACGACAAACGAGTTAACCCTTTTCAATTTGTTTTGAATTGGGTTGCTTACATAAGATTTTGTTTTAACTCCATACGGAGTTATTTACAATCTACTTATTTTCAAACTTTACGCTTTTGCACTGAAAGCTTAAATCGGTGTCTTACTTTAGATTCATTGGAATCTCTTTATGCTTTTGCACTGGAAGCTAAAATCAGTGTACTCCTTTTGGTTCATTAGAATCACTTTTATCCCATATCTCAATATGGAGACATGATTAATGTTTTATCAAATATAAAGCCAAAATTATTTGGTTTCATTTTATTAGTGATAAATCTATATAGACTTCACTGTTCATTGCATTAATTTTCAGTATTAGCTCTTGGGACTGAGTGGTTCTAGGGAGTGCATTTGGCCGTGGAAGCCGGTGACACTCATACCAAGGAGCGGGGAGGAGCTCCTTGGAGTCCCACATTTTTTAATAATATTTATATATTTTATTTATGAATTCATTACTAAGGAATATTATTTATTATTTTCTATTTGCAAATCTAAAATGATTTTATTTAACTTGATTTGTTAAACTATAACCTACAAATTAGTATTTACTGAAATGACTTGTGCCTTTGAAAAGAACTCTTGAGTTGCTACATAATATAATATACACAACGGGTCCTCCTACTAGACGATTCATTCGGCCAAACTTAATTAAAATCACTGTCTATTAACCTGGTTATGGGACAATACAGACATATGACATGGGGTTTATATTGGGCTTCGGGGAGGGAAAGTTACAAAGTCCAACAACTGAACCGGGAGACCACAGAGGCGATGATACCTAATCTATAAGCTCTACGAAATGGGCGTGCCAGACAGACTAGTACTCATCATACGAGACTACTTGACACAACGGCCTAATCTATAAGCTCTACGAAATGGGCGTGCCAGACAGACTAGTACTCATCATACGAAACTACTTGACACAACGGCCTAATCTATAAGCTCTACGAAATGGGCGTGCCAGACAGACTAGTACTCATCAGGCGAGACTACTTGTCGAATCGTACATTCAGATTTCATGTATAAGGGACTCTCTCTAGTAGTAGGCCCCTAGAGGTGAGAGTGCTGCAGGGCTCAGTACTCGCACCTTTTTTATACACCCTGTACGTGAAAGTCGTACCCCAACCGCCGCGCGTCCACGAAGACCTCTTCACGGACGACACGGCTCTATATGTATCCCACCGTTGCGGTAAAGAAATAGGCTACTTTCTCCGTAACGCGGTCACTCTTCTAGGCGAATGGTTCAGGAAGTGGCTAATAGAAGTAAACCCTGATAAAAGTGCAGCGGTGTACTTTAATCGAGGCATCACACCCAGCGAACGAATGAGACTCAGTCGTAACCCGGGTACCATCAGAATGTTCGGCAGAGCAATCCCCTGGGAAAAATCCAACTATAGCCTGTTTATTAATCTCAGAGACTAAATTGACATTAGCAATGTTGTAAGTTTTTTGCGATTCATAAATAGTGTCGTGCCATTGGAAAATCGGAACATGGGTATTTGAAACGAATTATTAAGAAATTAATATGCTTTATACAATTGAAGGTCAATAAATGTCATTAATGGTATTTTTTGCTAACCAAAATTTATAAAAATCAATCTATTATTTTTAAATATTAATTTCATTTTTTATTTTGATAATAACTTGATTCTTAAATATTCTGATTCGTCATCTATATCTATTATTAACCTATTGGTAATGTCGTCGGCTTTATCTGTGACTTTCTTTGTGGAGTTACTTGAAGAAGCCCTTCTCCGAAAAATATTTTTTTTTATGGAAAGTTTGCCTTCCAATACATATAATAATTTAATTATCCCCATATTTAAACCTCAAAAGGATCCTTTGCTGCCGGAGTCTTACATACCTATAGCCCTTGCCTCAACACTATCAAAGATCACTGAACACCTAGTAAAAAACCGTCTAGAGTGGTTTATAGAAAGCAAAAACATTTTACCTAATAGCCAGTTTGGTTTTTGGAAGGGACTGAGCACAATGAATAATCTTTCTATATTAACGTCTAATATTAGGCTATCATTTTCTAAAAATTAATCCCTAGCTGCGGTTTTTTTAGATGTTATGTTAGCATATGTATAACGTCCTACTTCCCTTACTCAGGCAGAAGATGCTCCATCTGAGTATTCCTCCGAAGTTTTGGTTCACTCATATGCAATCTATACATGGAATGTTCAATTATAGTCCGCTACCAAAGAACTGTCTCTACTGCCCGTCTGATAGACAAAGGCCTCCCACAGGGATCTGTCCTCAGTCCTCTGTTATACAATATATACTCTCACAATTTAGATACAGTTTTTACCAGTTTCTGTTCTATTCTCCAATATGCTGATTGCATATGTCTATATGCTTCCGACAAATCTCTAGCTAATGTCTCCGCCAAACTTAATACTGCCATAAATTATCTTCAGGACTGGCTGAACTCTCATGAGTTACATATATCACCTGTTAAAAGTAAAGTTGTCGTTTTTTCTAGAAAAAGATCTATCCCTCCAATTAGCATTCTAATAGACAATCAATTTGTTGAGGTCCAATCCAAAGCAAAATTCCTGGGCATGATATTTGACTCAAAGATGTCTGGTTTACATAATTTGAACTACTGTATTGATAAATGTGAGAGGGGAATCAACTTACTCCGATCCCTTGCGGCGGTTTGGTGGAGCGCTCACCCGTACGCACTGAAATTAGTCTACAATGCTATTATTCGTATTATTCGTAGACTATGGTGCTTTTTTATCGAACCATGCAACAAAACTCCTCTATCGAAACTGGACAAAATTCAATATAAATGTTTGAGAATCATAATAGGTAGTACTCCAGGTAGAGTGCGGTGATCATCCTCTCAATTTACGAAGGCAGTTCCTAGCAGATAGATTCATTTATAGAATTTCCTAATTGTCTTCCCATCCTCTTTAACAACAACTATCAGCACTATCCTCTCTCATTGAGTCGTCTGCCTTCTGGTCTCACAAACAACATCCTTGCTTTATAAATAGCTTGAGGAAAATGTCACAGATACACGAACCCTTATGTCAAGCTTCTTAATTGCCATTATTTGACACAAAGTTCAATTCACTCCTAAGTCAACCAAACATACACTTAAATATTGGCATTGATAAGGAATCTATTAATGCAAACAGCTTATTTAACGATTTTGTTAATAATAAGTACCCAGATTGGCTTCTGGTTTACACGGACACCTCCAAAAAACCCTACTGACATGGTTGGAGCAGCTGTCTGGAAACCTAAATTTCGTGTTGCTTTATCCTATAAATGCCCTCCTATTCCTCTGTTTATACAGCGGAAAGCCTAGACTCTATACTTGAAGCTAATAAGTACATTGAACCCCACAAGCTTAATAAGGCAATAATATTTTCTGACTCAGTTGTTTACAAGCTATTTTAAATAATAATTTCTATTCTAGATCTAAACTAAGTATCATTTTTAAAATAAAGACATTTTGTACAAATGCTCTACTAATAATATTTAGGTAGTATTAGGTATTTAGGTAGTATTATTATATAATAGTATTACCTAGTCATGTAGGGATTAAAGATAATGATGTAGTAGATGGGCTGGCTAAAGAATCTGTGAACATTGGCTGTCTAGACCAATTCTATGTACACCCCCTTGACCTTTCTTCGACAGCTAGACATGATCTTCTTCCGGACTGGGGTAGAAACTGGGCCCAGTCTAGCCTAATAAAAGGGAAACATTCGGCAACCATTCAGCCTTGCATTCAGAAAAAAACCATGGTTTTATCAGACTCGGTCCATGAATAAAACTTCAACATCTGTTGTCAGTAGACTAAGGCTTGGTCACGTTTGAACCCCATTTTTTCTTCATAAAATACATATTCGAGATTCTCCTATCTGCGAGTGTGGACAGGAGGAAGGTACAGTTGATCACATTTTATTTAATTGCTCCAAATTCCCTACATCCTTGTATGATATCCTTCGAATTGATTTTCCTAAACCTCTTGACTATTAATGTTTACTATTCTGAAGTTACCGCAATATTTTGAAGTTGTTATGTAGATATATAAAATCTAACAAAATCAAATTATAAAAAAATGATGTTAACCCGTATGTGTGTCTGTCCTTTGTAAAGTTTGGTGCTGGCATATACGAGTATATTGTGTGTTTCTTTTTATTTTAGGTAGATCAATATCTTCAGATAAAGTAAAATATTTACTGTGTGGTGTCCCGTACCTGACATTGGCTAAATAAGTCGTGAAAAACGATTGAAAGTTATATTTATAAAAGAAGAAGAACGTTATTATGATCAAGTTTGTATATTCCAAATGGTACCATCAAACTGCCATGAGATGGCAGTGACAAGTATTAAGAACTCAATCAATCAATTCAATATTTGGGATTTTAGACTCCACCGAGATTACGGTGATTCTGCCAACGTCAAGGTTGAGAGAGGCACAATATTAAGAACTCCTTAGTGAAGTTTATAATTTATTTTTAATTTTTGAAGCTGTACATCACATCTCATGTCGTATCTTATTGTTACCTGTTGTTACCTTAGCTACATTAAGCTGTTCATATTTTTGTCAAATTTAAATAAAATATGATCAAGATTTATATCTATTTATTTATTTCTTCTTTACATCATCCACTATTGTGAAACTCAGCTTTAACAAGTTTTGGGCCCAGACGCATGTAAAGATATTTAAGATACCAAAAAAAAAAACAAAAATAAGTTATGGAAGGTTTTTGAACAAAGATTACAATTGGACTTTTTCATGGTAAATGTAACTGGAAAATGTCGAAATATAAAGTCGCCTTATCACTTCGTTTGTCACACAAGAATGTTGTTTAGAAAAGGCACTTCTAGAAATGGAGAATACTAATGAAGAGATAAAAGTAACCAAACCAGTTGCGAAGTTGAGAAATAAAAAAGATTTTAAATGAAGTTGGATTATTGTAAGGGAATTTTTGGGCATAGAGTAAGAAATTGCAAGAAATCGAAAAAAGTCAATCGAATCAAGTACAAATTGTTACATTGGTGGTAGTTAATGCTTGTTCAAGTTATGTAGACAGGTTGAACAGGTACGTAGAAAATGGAGCTACTACGCAAATTGCCATAAGAAGAGATGTGTTCCATGAGTTTAAGCCGTTTGATTCAAACTATACCTACTTTTGCAACAGCAGACGGGTGGTTGTCTTTTTGTTGTTATCCAATAGGAAGAGAAATCGTCATGGTACAATGCAAAGTGGATAATAGAAAGGAAACAAGATGCCTGATAGATGTCTGGCTTGTACCAACACAGAGTCTTTTTTCATCCTTAGCAGCACAAGAAAACGTACGTAGCAATTTGCTTAAGTCAACTGCAACACACTGTCTAATATGGAAGGTGCCTTTGATCAGTACTACTGTACTGATACTGTCATCAGATTTGTTCTTATCTGTTCTACTAGATTCTTAATAAAATATGAAGATAATTTTAAAACTAAAAACATTCATAATTAAATGTAATTACAACAAGTAAAATACCTAGTCAGGGCTGGTAATGCATAATATATTGTGTATATTTCAAATCATAAAAGTGTTTCATGTGTTTATTGTATTGTAGTAAAAATCAGTCGTTGCTCCTATCAAAGCAGTTAAATAAAAATTGCCAAGTTTTATAGGGATAGGACAGGAAAACAAACTTGCTAAAACCGTGTTCACATTGTTGCATTTGTAATACTTAGAGTGAAATTAAATATAGCTAAATACGTTTACGGATTAACATGGCTAGAAATATATGTGGATGAAAAATATATTTGTAATGAATTTAATAAACAATTAAAAAAAAATTTTTTTCTGTTGTTTGAGCTTGCTACTCAATTACAATTTTACAAAGATTTGTTTATGTTAATATCAGCACGATGTTCAAGCATAGTATAAATCAAATTCCCCTTCAAGATCTATTTGGAAAATCCGTAATCTTTGTAGAGTTAGTTATTAAAAAGCTTCATTTACTGTGTGTTCATACGAAGAGGTGTCAATAATATGCTATTTTTGGTATATTCTCTTACGTTAGGTTTATTACTGTACCACACAAACTACATAAAAAAACTCTTGTTAAATTTAAATATACCAAAATATCGCACAAGACACGTTAGATACGATTGGATAGTTAGGTACGGTAAGCAAACGAAATATCTGACCCAACTACAGTACTTTAAAAGTACTGTAAATACGGGGTTCAGATATTTTGTTTGCTTATTGTATATCAGAACACAACAACAACAACGCATGCATGTGTGCTCACGCACACAACGCTAAATTATTTCTGACAAAAAACATTAGGAGCGCTAGTGAACGTGATTCCACGTTTCCGCGAGAGAGGGCTCTCTTGTCCTGTATACCTAAGTATCTGTATAGGTATATTATTATACTCTTTGGGGCGTATTACATTGTCAATATTATAGGATTTTAAACTTAAATCGTCGCGAATTAATAACATTTTTAATTATTTATACGGGATACTCACGATCTCTTTTTATTTTATTTGTCGATATCCATGTGCCGAGATGGAAAATACAGCAGCACAAACCTAGAAGTCGTAGCACCGTCGAGCGTTGCACAGCATTTTTGTCATACCTATGTGGCATAACGGATAAAATTGTCA
>NJDC01007008.1:2666-21524 GCA_002245475.1 Calephelis virginiensis | reverse complement strand
AATGTTGTGTGTCGCGATATAGTGCCCAGAAATGATAGTGACAAGGACGTTCAAAAAAGAAGAATTAGACGGAGGGTTGACAGGCTCATCTGTCAGTAGATCCTCCTGTCAAAAGTTACAGCTCGCCGCCGCAGTCCCGTCGTGACCACGGCCTATGCAACTAGGCCGAAATATCGACAAATAAAATAAAAAGAGATCGTGAGTATCCCGTATAAATAATTAAAAATGTTATTGTCAATATTATCATGATCCTAGTATCGCAATATCGCAAGTATTGAAATGGGCTATTACATTTGTCAATGGGTAGTATAACATTATCAATAATTTTTATTTTAGCACTTGCCCTGTGCTTGGGATAAATTTTCTATAAATATTGACATAATGACATTGACAAATGTACTGATATTGACAAATGTAATAGCCCTTTTCAATACTTGCGATATCGCGATATTAGGATCATGATAATATTGACAATGTAATACGCCCCAATAATATCATCATCAGTAATCAGTATACAGTTGAATGTACTAGAGTGAAGTTGTGTTTCACATTCGATTACAATTAAGTTAATCCGAATTCTACATGGATAACAGTAGAAAAGCAGCTATAGCAATAAAACTCGTATTAACGTTGAAATCTAAAGAAAAGAGAAAGTGCCGGACTCCTTTGCAGAATAGAACATCTGCCTTTCGCCCAGTCAGCCCGTAAAAGGCGAGCATAGGATTACCGTCACTAACACCGTGAAATCGTACTAGGTGATAGAGTTTCGCAGCAACTCGTCCGGATTGGTACCACCGCTTTACCTATTTCTGTCGCCATAACGTCAATGCTTGCCGTTGACGTATTCCGGTTCGGAGGGTAAGGTAGCTGGTAAACTAACTTTGGGTCGAGGCTTAACATCCCGGCCTCAGGTTGGCAACATACCACTACCGACTTTGGTGTTTCTAGACGGCTTGAATTTCTTACCATCAGGAAATCTGTCTACTAGTTTGCCTTCCATTAAAATATAAAAATCCTAAATATCACACAAGAAATGATAGTGGGTGGCATGGACGTAGCTATAACTTTGACAAGGGGGGTCCCTAAATAAAAAACAGAGCTCTCACGCCAATTAAATCCATCATTTTCAAATTTAACATTGCCTGCGAGTTGCGAATATGACACGTAAGTATAGCCGCGGGTTATCTATAATATAATATAACTTTGGTTAATCTTAAGTAGGTATCTTTAAATAAAAAGTTATTTGCAATATTTATTCAAAGTAACAAAATTGAATCATTAAAGTAATAAGTTTTGTCTTTTGCGTTTTATTGCTAACTGATTATTATTTTTTTCTGAGTCAAGTTGCACTGCCAGATCTCGGTGTACGCTCATTAAAGCCAGACCAGTTAGTCTTTCATCACCCATTTTATTTCTTAGATAACTTTTTAACCTCTTTAAGGTTGAAAAAGATCTTTCAGGGGTTGCAGTGGACACTAGGAGTGTGGCTAGAATTATGAGAAGCTTTTTTATTAGAGGAAAAAAACTGATCATCGCAGTTATCTATAGCTTCGATTACAGTTGCAGGTTTTTGTGCTACAAATTTCCAATGATTGTGCAATAATTCATATTCACTCAGAAATATTGTGCCTTCATTCTCACCAACCAGAAATGTTTTTCCAATATTTTTAAGGTTTTCTTTTATCCTGGTATCATCACTGGTTTTTTCAGGTAGCAGCATTTGAATTCCTTCAATTGTCGATTCATGTGGTTTAAAACGAGCATCCAGTTCTGTAATAACATGATCAATGAAAGGGTAAAACACATTTCGTCGGTAGTATATTTCGGCAGATTCTGCTGCAATATTATTGCGCATGGTTTGCCTTGTTTGCCTTCCACTTATTCTTGGCACAGCTATGTCGCTTGCACTCATCTGCTGTGCTTGCTCAAAAAGGATTGCGAACTGACTTTCGTTCCGAACATTTAGTAAAGTCGTTTTTACAGTTTTTGTATGTTCGCAAATGTTGGTCTAATCTACATTGACTTTCTGCATTGCTTTGTTAAGGTTTGCTGTATAAGAAAAAACTTTTCTCAGTATAACTAAAGAAACAATAAACTGGCTGTTATCCATAGCGGTTTGAAGATGGTATGCTTGAGTTGAAACGTCGCTACTACCAGCATCTTGAAGTGCGCCAAGTGTTTCGCGTATAATGGGAACCATTTCTGCAAATCTTTCGACAGCCACGTGTTTCTCGGTCCATCGTGTCTCACGTAGAGAGATAAGCGTTGAGTAAGATGAATTAATTTGATCCGCAATTTTCTTTAAAAGTCCGTCGCTAAGCGGTGAAAGGCGAAAAAAGTTTATTACGCTCTTAATGGTTCCGATACAATTACGAATCAATGGTATCTCACATGAATGCGCTAAAACTAAGTTGAGAACATGAGCAACACAGTGCACAAATTGCGCTCACGGGTATTGCTCTGCGATTATTGTTCTGACGCCCCGAAACCGGCCGCTCATTACTGCAGCGCCATCATAGCCTTGACCAATCCATTTATCCATATCCAAATTATACGATAAGAGATGTGTTATAATAGTCGTTGCTAAAGCTTGAGCTGAAACATCTACTACGTGGATGAATTCTAAAAAATCTTCTCTTATAACTGATTTCCCAGATGAGCAGTCTACATATCGTATACATAACGCTAATTTTTCTCTGCGTGATATGTCTTGTGTTTCATCAGCTAGTACAGTAAAGAAACCAGCCTCTTTGACCCTATTAAGTATTTGCGCTTGAATAGGACTACCACATAGTTCAATAACTTCATTTTGAATTCCTGATGACGTGTACATGGCTCTACTGTGAATGTTTTGTGTTGGTAAATGATTCTTAAGTGCTTCATCGCCAGATCGCGCACGTAAACGAAGAAGCGCTCTAAAATTACCATCGTTATATTCAGGTTCATTTATCCCAATTTCTGCAGAATCACGACTTCCTCTTAGTGCTATTTCTTGCCTTCCGCAAAGAATAATTGTTTCAACGATGGCTTTCAATCTTTTTTTGTTCTCTTCGGCAATTTGATTGTTTTCTACATTCATACACTCGGTAACATCAAGCGTTTTTCCTTCCATGACCCTTGTAAAATTTGCTGCCTGGTCAACAGCAAATTTATGATACTTCGTATCTGCATGATGATCAAAACTCTCTAAAGCTTTCTTCCAGTTAATAAATGGCTTACTAACAAAGGCTCCAAGTTCTTGATTACCACGACCGCCTTGTGTTTTTCCAAGTAAAACACATACTTTGCAAAGTGCTCCTTGCATGACGTTTGAATAAACAAGCCATGAGTACCTGGTAGTCCAATGGCGTTGAAACGAAAGTTTCTTTTTACCAGTGTCAGAGATAGGAAATTTAAATGTATTCGGAGGGGGCCAAGGCTCTTTTAATGCTCTCAGCTTTTCCTCGTCATTGCTTGGAGGATGACTTACGTATTTTGCAATATCATAACCCGCCCTGGCTGCGGCTGCCAACGAATCCGAACAAATATCCATCCTGGCTGTAACAAAACAAAGAAATATTTGACTAAAACAAAACACCAGATGAGTCGTCTTCAAACAAATTTTTCGTCATATTTTTAAAGCGTATTTAATAAAAAAATGTGACTCGCTTTAATCGTTATTAATCGTTAGCGAGCCGAGTCTGTGAGTACATAAATATGTGTATAAAAAAATTGTCTGTGCGTTTGACCACACTAATCTCAAAAACGGCTTAATTGATTTATATGCGGTTTTCATTAATGTTTTGTGGCGAACTTCCTCTAACAGTTTAGAAAATGTTTTATTCCAGTAGGTTTATAAACTAAAAAGTTATGTTAAGAATAAGAATTTTCAACTAAATATTAAGTCCACACGAACGAAGTCGCGGGCACCAGTTAGTTGTTAAATATAATTGAATTTGAATGAAAAGCTACCGTAAGAATCAGTCATCTATTTCGAATTCGTTCGAAAAGTCGACAGTTTCGAATCTATTCGTCACTTTTATCAACGCCATAATTCCGATGAAGTAAGACGTGAGTAATCCGATATTTAACATTAATAAGTAATAATTGATTTTTTTTCTGTTAAAAGACGATTGGTTTTATGACATTTAGGCACATTTCGCATAATAAATTACCATTTGCCAAATATTTTATGCTCCCGGCAATACATTTGTTAACATTTAACAAAACTTGTATGGGAATAAAAAGCAGGATATAATTATTACTAAGAGACTTACCTTTCTTTACTTCATCGTCATCAGCATCTATGGATGGCCACGCTCTAGTTATTCCTACTTCTTCAATATGACAGGAATCCACCTTGTCATTTGACAAAAGTTATTAGGCTTTGGTCTCTTCTTATTAGAAAAAAAACTCAAAAGAGATACTTGATTAGCTCGTTTCATCCTTTTTAAAAGCGACACTTCTTCCTGTATTATAAATTGTAAATAACAATAGCGCAACGCGAAGAGACAGCATAGACTAAACTAGCTTAGTTTGGTGCGCGTCGCCGAAGCGCCGGTGGCGGCAGCGCGGAGGCAGTGTACATTCCTTTGCTCCTCACATTGCGGCGAACCGATCGGGATGCATTACGCGAGATACTCGCCCTACGGACACGCTCCATAGCAACTATCGTTTTCTGCAATCGGCGCGGTTCATGTAATTTTTTTGGACAACTTAGATGGATATGAATGGGGGGGGGGGTCCGGACCCCCTAAACCTTATATACGTCCATGGTGGGCGGCGATGTGGATGACTTCGGCAATTATTTTAAAATATTTATGTTTAGGGTTCCACAGAGCTGGACACTTTTCATATAAGATAATAAATTCCTTTAAGTCATTATTTCCTTCGTTAACATTACTGTCAACGACACAGTATATGCGTATTTTGTCACACATCGTCACTACTCACCTATGCTACTCACACGTTGTTCTGTCATGGCTGCAAGAGAATACTGACATAAAATATCTCGATGCGCTTACATTTCAATATTATTGAAGCCGCGCCCCCTGAATATCGTGGATTTAAAGATTTCCAGAAATCTTGTGATATTATCATGATACCGCGATACAGCATATTACACAATCAATATTATCATGGTATCGTGATATTATTGATAATGTAATACTACCCTTTGGCTTTAGTCTATAGGTTACTCTATCTACGCCCATCATAGATAAGGGAACTTAGAGGCCAATGACGCCTATGTGCAGGCGAGGTCGAATTATTTGCTTTGGAACCCGCGAGATGGAGTAATTTTAATACAAAATAAAGCTATGTTGCCAGATTCGGAAACGATTTTAAGAAGTATACATTGTGCGATTTGCGAAATAGTTGTAAAAAAAATCACAGGCTAATACACTAAAACAAAAACAAATTAATCACCATAATGTGTTAATATGTTTTCAAATTTCAAAGTGACATAATTGTGAAAAAAACAGAATACAAATGACAACATTGAGGAATCTATGGACTATGGTTCGAAGTTTAGAATTTGTGGAAATTAGGTGAAATGGTGAATTTGTGGGGGCCTACGCAATATCTATATTTTCTTGTGATTCTAGCGAATTGAAGTGCTTTTCCATATTTCAAAGTATGGCTCTGATTCCTCCATTACGAAATAAAAATTTAGCGATACTAATATACATAGAGAAATGAGACAGTGAAATATTTTTTGTTTTTGTAACAACGTCGAAAGATAACATAAAAAAAGTTTTGTTTGTATCATTTCCCAGTACGTAAAAGATGTATATGTGTGTAATAGAAGAATGATTTTTTTAAATTCGTGTAAAAATAAAAAGTGTTGGTTTTAATTGAATTACTTATAATGAATTAACTAAATTACTGATAAAACTTAAATTTTGTTAATATACAGTTAACTATTTCTGTGTTTATTAATTAATAGGTACATTACAACATGTATATCATTAAAATTTTAGTTTGATCTTGTTATTTCCAAAACATTCCCATGAAACAATGGCAGGGAGGGTCGGATACACAGATTACTTAATTGTAGCAAGGTCGGATATCTCACAAAATCTACTTATGTTTGTGGACACCAAGAGATGGCGCTGTAAGACATTTTGATCCCACAGTATTTGTATGTATGGACTCGAATTTCTTGTCGGAGTATTATAGTTGTTCTGTGCCCATTGGGTTCAGTGTTGCCACCTTGGTAGTTTTACCAAAACTAGCGCTTTTTCAAGGTTTCTAGTGGTACTTTTTCACTATTTAGCGCTTTTATTTTTTCTGGTGGTTTTTAGTGTTTTTATTAAAACGGAATCTATCAACACATGTTTGGAAGGGAAACCACATTTCGTTTCAGATTTTCACCGTTACGCACAGTGTGCTGAGTGTGAGTTTCGCGCGAATTTACTTTACTACCGCGTTAGCGTTTGGACGATCCAAATGTATGGAACAATTTTGTTTCTTCGACTCTCTGCTAGAGGCGCTAACAATAACTCCATACATCAAGGTCATTAAACGTAAACGCAATAGTAGAGTAAATCATTTCAAAAACGCACACTAGGCACACTGATGTCAATATGTAAAGAAATAAAGATGCTATACATAACATAACACATATACATACATAATACTTTTTTTTATATATGCTAGTGTCAATTGAGAAACTATATTGAAAAAATCAAAAATAATATTGACACCACCTACTTACATTTTTTTTAAAACATTATTAAAGTATCTTCGCTACTTTAGATAATATTATTAAATATCTTTAACAAAACCTGTAATAACAGAGGTACATTTGTTGCGCCTTAAAGGGATTCATTGTTTGTTTAATTATTGAAAAGTATGTAAGTCGAGGTATATAATTTGTGTAAAATTCATGTTAAATAAATAGTTTTCCAATTAGTAGTGGTTTTTAATTTGCCATTTGAAGTTTAGTTTTGATGAAATAATATTTTTTTAGTTAGTTACTGGTAGTAGTAGTTGTATATTATAGAAATGTTAGTTTAATCTTTAGATTCATATTAAAAACAATAAATATATCTATGAAAACAAAATTATTAAGTACCTATGTTTTATGGCTTTTTTGATGCAACTGACAGAAAATATGGTCGCTGGTAGTATTTGAATTTTATGTAAGTATTGATTGAAATTAAACAAAGTCAGGGACATTTTGCACTGTATAGTATTGTACAGTGCAAAATGCATGCATGCAGTGCAAAAAAGTACACAAGTGAAGTATGCATGCAGAATTAAGTGTATCGTGTAATAGTGTTGAATAAGGCAAAAAAATAAATAAAGTGGTAAGGTGGTGTACCTTACCACTTTATTTATTTTTTTGCCTTACGACTCATTTTGAATAATTTATGCCCGATTTTTAATATTCAAGTAATTTGATACAAATATAAACTTGAGTAATGTAAATACCAGAGCTAAAAACTAAAAAAAATTTCGAGTGAAATCTGCTGTTTTTTTTCATATTCAAACTTCTCAAATCTGGTGATATTTTGGTTTTGATCTGGCGCTTAATAAAAATTAGAAGTGGCAACACTAATTGGTGTGACCTGTGAAGTGTCAATTCAGTCTCTAAGATTAAACATTTAAGGTTTTTGGCGCCATCGAGAGAAAAGATGGTCGAAGTTTTTTCATAATTATTGAATTTCTTGTTGATATTGAGTGAAATTAGTCAATTTTGATGGCATTTTGTACAAATTTGTTCAGTGAAAGAGCACAAATGAAATAATCATGAAGGAATTAGCGTATCCTGTATTTCCTCGTTGCCGCCAAATCTCATTACATGAGCTTGAGTAATCAAGCCACCGCTTTACCCAAGAGCCTGACATGACTTCCTGACGACTTATTACTGATGACTATGAAAATTAATTGAAATTGATATAAAATTTGATGCAAATTTCTACTTGACTAATGGCTAAATAGGTACTAACGTGAAGGCCAAAACCTAAGGAAAGAAGAAGAAGATTTAAAAACCAGGCTATAGTTGGAATTTGTTTTTAACTAAAATGTTTATTAATAATGTTTGTTTCTGTCTAGGCTCTAATTAAAGTTAATTAAACGCGAATAATATTCCCGTAAATTTAGTCATTTCGATCAACCTAGATAACCTTTTAGTAGGTACTTGTAGACTATAGTGTGAAAAACAAATATGAACAAAAATAAAAGAGTCAAACTTTTTCCCCAAAGAAGTTTACACTCTCGATACCAAGATTCGTGTCGTTTGGAACCTTCAATAATTGGTTACATGAGTGTTAATGTGTCTCGAGAATATCATTCAGACTTGTCTCAACTGAAATTTCTTAATTCTTATTCAAAGGGACCAGTAGATATGAATCTTAATTATAACATAGATGCTGCTGTTAAACGTACAACAGATGAGAATAATGAAAATATTGAATTATTGCTTAAATTTATACTAGACAAAATGATACATCTCAATATCCAAAATCCTTGTCCCGATTTCATTACTTATAGAAGAACATTAATTAGTATAATGTGTTGTACATATGGCACTTGTGAACCGATTTACCTCATTGCAAGCTATTATAAGGGGTCTATATATTTATGCTCCATTGCATCTCCACAAGAACAAATGAGAATTAATAATCGTAGTGGTCAAGAAGAAAAGTTTTGTGCTTGGGGCTATAAGTTTGAACAGTATCTTTTATCAGGTTTGATATTTTTTATTACTAAAATTACTTTTAACCTATAGCAGCAAGAGAATGCTAAACATGTGTTTGAGGGAGTATATTTACTCTTACTGCAAGATGCTCTATCCTTAGCCATTCAAACAATCCCAGATTGATCATATAGCAGAAGTCACAATTGCTTCAGTTTCATTTACTTACTACTAGATTCTGTCTAAATTGACTTTTTCTGGGATAAACTAATGGGTTAGTAATCTCATCTAGAAAGGTAGATAGTTACAGAAAAAACCATGTTCTACCATTGTAATTAAATAAATTGATGTTGGTTTTTGCAGACTCTCCCACTGTAACTCCCAATTATGAGCAACCTGTTGTGGAAAATGAAGAATTTTCACTGTTCTATACTTCAAATTTGGGAGGACACAAGTTATTGTATGGTGCCCAAATTGATGGATTATTAACAAGCCCTTCGACTACTAAAGTTCCAGAAACACAAGACTTTACAACAAATCTCAACTATTTAAAACAAAATTCTTATGTTGAACTCAAGACAAATCGGGAAATCCAAAATATCAAACAAGAACGAAATTTCAAGTATGTGACTTCTTAGTTTTTAAAATGATGTTATTACATACAAAACTATAAAGGTGATTTCATCTGAGATAAATTAAAGTTGTAGCATAATATGGTCCTAATAATTGATATATTTATTCAATCATTTATTGTACACAAAAAAAAATACATAAACTTAAAATCTAAAAGGTTAGCTTATCTCGTATAAAGAGATTTCTTCCAGCTCACCCAAAAAGGAGCTGATAAAGTAAATTAAATTTCTTTGATTCTACTAGAAATATATTTAATATGGCCACAGGTCAGCAACTCACTTACAACATCTACATTGTCTAAGGCCTAAACTGGGTCTCAGCAATTTGCGGGGCAGGCGCGGGCGCGGCGAGCTGTGCCTGAACTCGATGTCAGCGGCCAGATCGCTCGTGTCGCAGCGACGAAGTGTTGTGTTTGATGTGAGCACGATGTTGATACAGCGTCAACATCTTTTGAACTAAGTGCTTTTGATTTATATGATTTATGACAATATTCAACAAGTTGCACAATTACACAGGAATGGGTGGAGAGACTTTTGATTAATATACTTTATTGTAGGAAGTATACAGTCTAATTTAGAACCTACCTACACATATTATAATCTTTTTTTATTATTCAAATGTTTGCTATTCCAAATTTTTTCACTAATTATTTCCTCTGGTAAAATGCTGCAATGTACGTAAATTTATCGACAAATATTAAATACAAAGGGGAACAGCACTACGTTGACTCCGTCGCAGGGAGACCGCTTGACACTCTGCTGACATCCAGTTCACTTCAATAAGAATCTATGTGTTAGATCGCGCCGCTCTCGCCGACGCCCCGCAATCGCTGAGATCCAGTTTGTGGCCCAACGGCCACCATTGTCTCTTTATATCATGAGAGCCATGTCTGTTGCTGTAATCTCATAAAAAAATATACCTACATTCCAGCAAATAAAAGCTTATAAAATAATGTCAGGTTTGCACAAATATAACTCAAAAATAGCTGTACTGATTATTATAGTCTCTGAACTGTTGGTTTCGGACCAACCAAAATTGCAGATTAGCTATTAAAATTTTTCAAAACTGAAAAGAAGTTTTACTTTTCACTATCTGGCCACTGTGATTTCTTAGTACAGCTAGTAAGAAGTAAATACAGAAATATAACTTGACAATGGATAAAATGGGATAAATAAATGACTTGATACACAAATTGTAAAGACTTATGTACAAATATCTTGATCTAAAAAAAAAAAGATTTATCTAATATTAATAATAACTCCGCATGTTGTATAACTGAAAAGTAAGTTTCCCAATTGCTCTGCCCTCCAAACCATACAGCAGTAATGACCAGGATGGACATAATATAGTCAGGAACAGACAAAATATGATAATAATCAAAAACAGTTGCTTTAGAACTGCATAATGCTCTTTTCCTTTTATAATAATTGATTTATAGGAATTTCCTACTTTTGCAGGAGGTACAAGTTAATGAGGTGCTGGTGTCAATGCTACTTGGCAGGGTTAAAAGGCTTACTTGTGGGCTACAGGAGTGACGAAGGGATCATTCAAAGGTTGCAATGGTTTGATACTGAAGAAATTCCTAGATATTGTCAGGTAAATACACACGGAGAAATTATTTTAATACTATTCAAACAACATTTGTAGTTAGTGAATATTGTTGTATATCTATGACTAAATCATACATGAACATGTTTATACATCGAAGTCGGGATTCAAACAGTCTGACATACATTATAAAAATGTGAAAAATGTGTTCCGTCGCCTTTTTTTGTTCACTAGCACCAACTTTTCAAATACTTTCAATGTGCAGAAATAACTCTTCTACAGTTTTATTATAACTATAGATTTATAAGGATACAGGGGACTTCTTCCGATATACCCTGAGCAATAGAGCGTCAGAGAGAGACAGAGAGAGAGGAACGAGTTTATACCTATCAAGTTAATATACTTACTTATGTATTTGATTCTTTGGTTGCATTTCATAATGTGGACTGCAGCAAATTAACGAAGGAGCTAGATTAACCCCACAGGTATCTTGGGATAGCGAAGAATCATTAAAATGCAGACAAAGCTGGGTAATAGCTATAACAATCATATTTTTGTTTCATTTCAGAATGAGTGGAAACCTCAGAAGATTTTGAAATTCTTAGATAATTCCCTAACTAGAATAAAGGATTGCTTCCGACATTATCGCGATCAAGAAGGTCCAGTTTCTTTAAAATTGGAAATAAGTTTAGACAGAGGGATAAGAGTTATTGGTAATTGCGCCAAAGATGAAATTTTACCAAATTGGTACACTGTGACCGATGTAACTTAAGTTTCTGATTAATGAAAGTATACTGTTTGTGCCTCTGCCTACCTCTTCGGGGATATGGGCGTGAAGATACTTTGTTTTGTTATTTGTAAAAGTGTCACTATTTTTTTTAACTACCATCTTTAAAATAATAAATAAAAGTCGATAGGCAAATAGTGTTTTTTTATGCAATTAGGCAGCAAACAAGCACATGGTTCTCCTGGTTATAAGAGACAGACCTGTGATCCATGGTCGACACCATAGATGTTATAGGTTTGTTACTGATCAGTAGGGTTACTCTCGAATCTCGTTATCATGATAATTGGAAATTGGAATAGCATAAATGTCATTTTCGATACTTTTGTATACAGTAGTAGCAGATTATTTCCTGTATAGGTATATTATTATACTCTGCGGATTATTAACATTGAGTTACCTACAAATAAATTCAATCCGGTAAAATATTTTATTATTACATTTATTTAATATTATACTATTAACTAAATGCTAATAATTCGCCAGTATTCAAATATATTTATTCACGTGGATCTGTACAAAGATTCTTGTGATGCGTCTATATAATTCTAAAAACTACCACCTGATCGGAACGCGGTCACTCACTGAGAAGATCCGACGAAAGAAACTCAGTGAGCTTGTATTTTTTCTAATAAATCTAATTTACAAAAGTATACTACGTTTATGATTGTGCAGATTGGTTTTAGTTAAAAAAGCAATTAATCCCAAGCATTCCTGTCTTCTAAATATTCTGAAATCTTATAATAACCCTTACCATACAACTAACATTTAGTAAAACATTTGAAAAATTAATACTACACCTAGAGAATAAATAAATACCAGTGACCAACAGAAATAGGTACAATAGAGATAGCAAACATTAACACGTCATTTGACAGCTATTTGATGTACACTTTACCCAGTGATCATCACTAAAAAAATACATAATCAGCCCCCTGGTTGAATCCACCGTTTTTTTAGGTAAAACAATTGATAATAAATTACAACGGGGCCTGGCGAAGGGGATGACACCGTCTGGTTTTAGTTGGTAGGAGTCCGACATAACCCGTCACTTCTCTCAAAAGTGGCGGGAATCCATGAGGATTTCCACACGTTAAAAAAAAGGTTTCGACACGTTTGTACATACATTTTACTTTTCTTTTGCAAGTGCTTTATCAGATCTATCAAAAGATTCTATAAGCGAGGACCTTCGTAAATATCTTTATATAGGACAAAATCCATGGTATCTCGAGATCCCAATTAACCAGATTTCACTGTATGCAATATTAAATACACGCAACAAGGTTCGCGTGCCTGTCAACAGCCGACCACCTACTGGCTGGCGTCTACAAGTTAGTGTCGTCTGTCGACCTCCACATAGAAGGTTCAAGAGGTTCAGCGGGTATGCCTAACTGTAGTATACCTAAACTAAAGAGAGAATTCCTTTATATTAATATTCTTGAAGGAAACCCGTAACGTTGCTTCTTAGAGCATCTGTTTATTTGGGCGACGTTTGTCTTGCAGTCAGAAGTATTGTTGTAGGTATCAAATAAAACATCTTATGTAAGAGTGATAGTAAGAGGCAACCGTGGCCTACAGACACCATAGATGTGATGTGTGTCGCTGTCATGCCGACATCAATCTATTTAATCAGGGACCAAACAATAGAGCAAATTTAACTTGCAAGACTATATTTCAAATAGGTATCGAGAGAGGTGAAACTAAATAAAAGTTTATAACAAAAATATGTTGCAGTGACCAACTTTGAAACTTTCATTTGTAAGGGCTATTCCGAGCATCCGACTTGAGCAGTACCTACTAAGCTTTAAGCTGTTATATTAAATAAGCTCAAACTCGATAGACCACCTTCCGGTTCCATTAATTATTGATCTGATAATGGAACCGGAAGGTGGTCTATCGAGTTTGGTAATTGCGTAATTTTAGCTTCCATTACAAACGGGACTGGTGAGACTTGCAAGAGAGGCTTCTTTTTAGTAAATATAGGTACAGCGGCCAGTGATGAGGTAGAGTATTTATTGTTCTGTGGTGATGAGCTATCAAATGAGGTTTCGGGCTGTGCACGTCAAGCCAACTGTCAGTGTCACCGCTGTAATTTGTCACTTGACAGTTGTCAGGTTATCACTTGTCAGCTGTAAAACGAAAAGAGCTTGGCGCTTGCGGTTTGTTTACGTTTGAACGATGGTAGTTATAAATAAATTAAATTAAGTTTTATTGATTTAATCAATCTGTACAGTACTTTTGCATTTTATCTTGCTACGTTACTGTTAGCGAATTTCTTCTCAGTAATTTCATAATGGCTTCAGAAATTATTGGAATTCCTCCATCGGCTTCTTGGGCACAAGGAAATGAGCATGTCTTCTTGACTTTCAACATACAATGTGAAAAACCAGATATTCAAATAGACAAAAATGCGATACGGTTTAAAGGAGTCGGTGTTATTGACCAGAAAATTTATGAAGTGAACATTCCATTATACGCCGAGATAGATCCAGAAAAAAGTTCATATGTAAACAAAACAAGAAATATTGAATTAAAATTAGTAAAAACCAATCAAGACAATACTTTCTGGCCCACGTTAACCAGTGATAAAAAGAAGCGACACTGGCTGAAAGTAGATTTTAGTAGATGGCAGGATGAAGAAGCAGAAAAAGACAGTGAAGATGAATTTGATCAGTCGGATGATTTATTTAAAGATAAATCGTTTGATGACGTTGAAGAGGAGGAATGGCCGGATACATAACTTGTGTAGGTATTTTTACAACCTGTGTAAGCTAGGTAGCGCATATCTAAATGTATCTCACCATGGTAAATGTTATTCTATTTTTTAAAGCCTTATTTTATTAAAAAATGTGTGTATGTTGTGTGTAGAAAATGTTTTAAGTTTTGCCAATAATTTGAATGAAAATCCTTATTTTAACAATGTCACACATAGATTTTTATTTGTTCTTAGAACGCTAGGGATTATTTGAATTGTGTTTGTAAAACTTTGTCATTTTTACATATAAAATGTGTTATTTCCTTGCTGAAATAAAATATATGTACCTTAAAACTAGCTTATTTCCAACCAATGAAAAATCTGGTGATATGTAGACTTCAACTGCATTTGAGTACTTGATGTATACTATCAGCAGGATGTGCTACTCTGTAGTAGGTATTCAGAAAGTATGAGTTTCAAGTTGACATTTGTTTTACCCTAATCATTAAATAAGTACTTTTTCTGTTGTGTTCTTACTGATTGCAAGTTGAGAACAATATATATCATTATTCTAGCAGTGCAAATTGCAACATGAGCCTTCACCTGCATTCTTTAGTTTCAACTTGGCTTGCCACCCATACAGCTCTTAGAAGTGTTGGTATTTTTTAACTTAACTTGCATTTTGTAAGAGAGAAGGAAGTTAGTTGGAATTTTTGTTTTCTAATATATTTTTTGTGATCACTTTACATCTTCAATTGGGTGATATTAAATTTAAAATTGCTGTCTCGATAGATCAATAGACTAACATCCTTCATCACGATTCACATCAAGATTGGCACCTTTATCCCTATAGTGATAATGTCTGTTCTCACTATAGTTATATTCCAGTTTTAAGACAAATATCTAACAGGCTTAAAACTGAAGATTGCTTGAAGTTACTGTCCAAGCTACCAATGCATGCATACCATGCATAATATTATAAAATATCACATGTAAGTTTTAATTGGAAGATTGAGAGAGAGAGAGAGAACTTTGTTCCATCCGGGTGTACTTGGATAAACTGCAATTTAAACTATTTCTCAATCCATTAAACAACGTATTGACACATTTTTAAAAACATTATTTTAATCAAACTTATAGATTTAATAAAATAAATAAATTATTATTCGCTTTTAGCAAATGTCTTCCTAATTTAAAATTGACAATATATGCTCGAAGTTAAAACAGCGAATCTTAATTTAAAAACATGGCAACATTTGATCATGAATTGAAATGATTGAACATGACATCTTATAACTTGATTTGTTGAACATATTGGTTAAGTGGCCCTCAGGGTTGCTGAGCAATTGGTATGGATGGTCAAATTCCAGGAGCCGACCCACGTCCATGACCATCACTCGGTCTGAATCCATGATTGTGTTCAGTCGATGTGCTACAGTGAGGATGGTGCAGTCCAAGAATATTTTCCAAATAGTCTTTTGAATAAATTCATCTGTCCTGGAAACAGAAAAGTTTTGACACCATTGATTATGATAACAAAGTTTAAGAATAGGCAGACTCGCTATGCATCATCTATGCATATTCCAACTTTATAGATGCGAAAGTTAGATAGGTATGTCAGATAAAACATGAAAGTATAAGTATAAATGTGGGCGAAATGAGACAGTCATGGAAAACCTGGTGTACCGCTAGCAGAGCGCATTTACAAAAGCGAGAATAGAGAGAGAGAGTTTGGGATTGAAAGAAAGAGTTTATGAGAACTGGCATGCTTCATTGATTCGGCCATATGGAAATAATAATGGATGAAATAATGACAAATATAGATGACCAAACAGGTATACAATGGGAATGTAGATGGATGTAGGGAGATCTAGGTTGATATACCACAATCAAATTACTTGAGTATTATCCAGAGGTTGTGTCAAGAGTGTCCCAAGACCGTCGTGTTTTTTATAAAAATACTAATAAATGTGGAGGAAACTACTAAACTAACGTATCTGCCAGGATCGTGACATAACTCTGCGTACTTCGGCAAGGTACTTGGCGTGAAGAAATATATGTACCTACGTACAGTCGTGGTCAACTAATGAGGGACACTCTTTGGTTAAACCGAATTGTGAATTTATTTTTTATTTTCCAACGAGTCTAAACCATATTCCATATCTCTTACATGTAAGTATAATTACTCATTTATGTGCCCGATTATACAAGCAATAACAGTATAGCTGATAGATTATCGTAGTGCTATTTGTTCAAATAATGCTGGCTGGCCATTTAATTAGGGACACTGAGATATTGCGTTCTATTTTCAAAATTTGAATCTCAATACTTTTTTACTTCTTCTCCTATTGTTTCGTGGTAGTTTTGGCGGCAATCCCGATATTTATTTTAAGTTTTGAAAAATATTTTGAAGAAAAATGGGTAAAAATAAAAATTTGCGATAAAACACTACGAAAAATTATCATGAAGTTTGTTGTCGAGTATAGTTGGCCATACCGAAGGATAGCAGAACATTTAAATTGTTCAAAAACTATGGTATACACTATACAATGCAGTGCAACATGTCAGACGCAATAACACAGATTTAAATGTGCCCAGAACAAAAAGATCGAGAAAAACAACTCCGCAAGAAGATAGAATGATAACCAGGTTAGTTAAGAAAGATCCGTTTCTAGGCTCTATTTCATTTAAACACGAAGTGTTTGGGACAGACGAAAGAGCTAGTGTCTCAGCGAGGACCGTTCGACGACGTCTGGTAGAAGCAAGGTTGTTCGGAAGAGTGGCTCGCAAAGTACCGTTGTTGAAGAAAGAACATAGAAATGCTCGTTTGGCGTTTGCATGTATTATTCTCTGACGAGACCAAGGTTAATTTGATTTCTTCAGATGGAAGGCAATATATATGGCGTCCAGTAAAAGCGGAAATGAATCCAAGATTCACAAAAAAGCAGGTGAAACATGGCGGTGGAAACATTAAAATGTGGGGTTCATTTTCTGGACGTGGAGTGGGACCTGTGAGGAAAGTTCAGGGTAACTTAGACCAACATCAATACAAGGCAATATTGGAGGAAACGATGCTTCCCTATGCTGTGGAGCATCTCCCTATTATATGGATGTTTCAGCATGATAACGACCTGAAACATACCGCCCGTTCAGTCAAGTCGTTTCTTACCAGTCAGTCAGTATCGGTGTTAGATTGGCCAGCAAATAGCCCGGACCTTAATCCAATCGAGCACCTTTGGCACGAAATCAAGAAAAAAGTAGCCACTTATCGTACCACATATGAATGATATGATGAACTTAATGAAGCTTTTTGTGAGGCATGTGCAAACATTCCTGTCGAAACATGCCAGAAACTGATAATGTCTATGCCACATCGGTGTCAACCGGTAATTACTAACAAAGGTTTTGCTACTGGGTACTGATTTTACACGTAATAAAATGGAGATGTTAAAGATATTATAATACTGCAGATTATTAGTTTTGTTTAACTCTATTTTTCATTATAGTTTACTGTCCTTAATTAAATGTCCAGCTACAGAATCATACCTTAAAATTGAATACATGTTCAACCTTTGATATTAAATACTTTTTTCTATTTATTTATTCTTTTATTTACAGCCATTTAAAGCATAATATTCGGACCAATTTATGCAAATAATAGCTACTGAGAAATCAATAGGGTTTTATATTTGTATGTACATAACCGGTTATTGTTCTTCACTATCTTGCATGTCCCTAATTAGTTGACCACAACTGTATATGCTTATGAAGTTACTTTACTACGACCAAAGGGAGGGACCGACTTTCATAAATTTTATATGACATAGTAAATACTATCTTTGAGATTTATAGATATGAAATTAATAACATCGATGCAGGTGGCACTAAATCAAAAACGCACACCGTGTACGTACAGCAGCTATTAGCTTATATTTTCATAGTAGGTTAACATATAGGGGTCTCCTGCTGGCAAGTAATTTAATATTTAGTTTTTATTTAAAGTTAAAGGTAGATAAGTCGTTATATAGAAAGTCATGTCAGGATCTTGGGTAAAGCGGTGGCTCATTACTCAAGCTCATATAGTGAGATTTGGCAGCAACGAGGAAATACTGTTTGTTGTACAGTTAAAGTACAGTTACTTTAACTATACTAATTTACTAATACTACCCATACTAATAAAACCATTTCTTAACATCAGGAAATCCGTCTGCTTGTTTGCCTTACAATATCATAAAAAAAGAAAAACAAAAGTTTTATTAGCTGCTAGGTAGTGTTTTCAGTATTTTTTTTCTTTTTTGGGGTGTATTTCTTGCACATCAACAGTTCCGGTTTTTATATCTCATTCTCTGTCTTTGTCTTTTTTCTTTGATAGTTTTTGATTACCATATACTATTTACCGCTAAATCAGGGTGATATTTCACTCCCCAATTTTAGGGATTTGGGGGGCGAAAGTTATTAGTTTTTTGTATTCTGAACTTTGTTTACCTACATACCAAAATTCGGCTTTCTAACACTTCAGGAAGTATCCTAACATTTTGAAGTCTCAAATAAACTTTTAGGAGCCGGGGGGGGGGG
>NJDC01007007.1:63580-80160 GCA_002245475.1 Calephelis virginiensis | reverse complement strand
TGGCACTCGATACTAGCCTACTTCGAAAGGGATATATACATATATATTTATGTATGTACGTAGTGTGTAGTACATTAATTTTATAACTGTTAATAAAACGAGGAATTTCTCATTTCTACTTTCATATTTGTTTCTTTTATGCTAGACCACGCATGACTTTCTACAAAGTTGTCCGATTTTGATATTTGTTGTTTAATAAATAGAATGTACCAAGGTGGTCCCATGTATATTGTATATAAAGATCCCAGTCCATACACATTTTGTGTCTGTTTGTCTGCGACATCATAACAGATGGACCGATTTCTATTTGGATGTTTTGTTTGAAATTGAGATAATATCATAATTCTTATGTACATTAATTACATCTAAATTTTGTCGATGGTATTGAAAATGTTTAACTTTAGGATTATTTAATTATACATATGCATACTTGTTTAATAATAGTTTACAGTAGTACTATTTAAATTATGCACTTCGGCTATATCCGTCAAGCTTCGGAAATCCGAATGTATTTTAAAGATATCTACATAGAGTTGTTATTACACATAATTAATAATTCAAACTATAAAGTTTAAAAAGAGTAAAAAGTGTAAATCCGAAGCGCATAATTTAAATAGTTGTACTGTACTTTAATGACTTAATATTGAAACTGATGTCAGTTTCACTGCATTTAAATTATCCTATTAATATTATGAATGTGAAAGTTTGTATATTTGTTTGTTATTCCTTAACGCCAAAAGTGCTGAAACAGTTTTCATAAAATTTGGTACACACAGAAAGTAACTCGGTTTAACACATAGGATGGTTTTTATCTCGAAAATATGTTCCTGGGAGACCATTTACCATGCGGGCAACGCTGTGAGCAACAGCTAGCATTAAATAGATTCAAAACTCTTTGAATTTTCCATTATAATAACATTTTAAAGCTCTTCGTAGGTTACCGCTTTTCATGTTGCAGCACTTCAGCATAAAGAAACAAAGAAAGGAAGAAGAAAGAAAGAAGAAAGAAAATTATTTGTTTGCGGAATATGTGTGTAGATGAGATGTTACAAAAATATTTAAGTATATCAATATATTGTACCATATTTTGGTGTGCAAATATTTTAATATTCATAAAAAATATTATTTAATTACATATACTATTACTTAAAGTCAATTATTTATATTTATTACCAAATTACCAAACATTAAGACTATAATTAAATTTAACCCTTTCTACCGTAAAACTACTACCGTTTCAAAACCTAGCCAGACAGGAGAAGAAACGGCGAAACAATAATTTCAAAGCTTAACACAGTTTAAATAGTAATTATCGATTATATACACAATAAACAATGGACGGTTGGGTTTTAATGAATTGCGTAATCCGATGATCAGGGAATTTGTTGTTTTACTCTCAGACGAATCACGATTAATTCAATTACAGAAGCTGTATTGGTAAATGGAAATTAATAGTCTTAAGTTTAATCGATGTTTAATCGGATTCCCATAAGTCATAAAACAAAGATTTTTCTGTTTGGATTTATGTGTAGTAGTAGTACTATTTAAAATATGCGCTTCGGAAATCCGAATGTATTTTAAAGATATCTATATAGAGTTGTTATTACACAATTAATCATTTCGGTTAAATTTAGATTAGGTCAGCCAATTTAAAAACAAAAGTGTAAAAAGTGTAATGCCGAAGCGCATATCTACAGTTTCCTAAGATAAAAAGTTTATGTAAAGGTCGCTTTGCTTCACAATAATACCGCCTTTGTGTATTACAAACTTTAAATTATGTTGCTACGAAATCTAAGAATGAATCTAATGTGCTGGTGACTTTATTACAAATCTTAAATTTGCTTTATACTTTTCTAGCTGCTCGCCCCGGCTTCACATAGTCATGAATTATAATACATGTAAACCTTCCCCTTTAATCACTTTATCTACTAAAGAAAACCGCATCAAAATCCGTTGCCTAGTGTTAAAGGTTTAGGCATACAAAGGGACATAGGGACAGAGGAAGCGATTTTGTTTCATAGTATGTAGTGATTAAGAATTTTATGCTATATCAATTCTAATATCTCAATAAAAAGTTTGCTAAATATGAAAGATTCAATGAAATTATAATAAGTAGGTACGTACCCTAAAAGTGTGAATAGCAATAGCAGAAAATGGTGAAAGTAATGGATTGCTAATATTTACTAAATCCTGTAAGTTGGCACCCCTAACCACTACATAAGCCTACATTCGTCTTTTCAATGGCTATTCGTATTTCGTAGGGTCCCTGAGGGTTCGGTGAGCGAATACTTCTTGTGTGAATATCTAATGAAATTGACGTTGAATTGATTTATGAATTTCTAAAGGAATTTTCCGCCATACCGTGTATGTTGTATCTTTTATTGGGGATTTCGTATTATTAGTAAAATAGATTTGATAAGTTTAAGTAAAACGGGATAATTGTTTCATTATCTTCAATACTGATTTGTTGTATTGTAGTATAATTTATTTGGGATTTCGCATTATTAGTAAAATAGATTTGATAAGTTTAAGTAAAACGGGATAATTGTTTCATTATCTTCAATACTGATTTGTTGTATTGTAGTATAATTGATTTGGGATTTCACATTATTAGTAAAATAGATTTGATAAGTTTAACTAAAATGGGACAATTGTTTCATTATCTTCAATAAAGCTTCAACTGATTTGTTGGATTGTAGTATAATTTATTGGGGATTTCGCATTATTATTAAAATAGATTTCATAAGTTTAACTAAAATGGGATAATTGTTTCATTATCTTCAATAAAGCTTAAACTGACTTGTTGGGTTGTAGTATAATATAGTATAATTTATTGGAGATTTCGCATTATTCGTAAAATACATTTGATAAGTTTAAGAAAAATGGGATAATTCTTTCACTATCCTCAAAAAAGCTTAAACTGATTAGTTGAATTGTTGGTGATTTAAGCATGTCAGTAAAACTGCAAAAACCAACACTTCAGAAGTACAGAATTTTTAAAAAAAGGTTTGGAAATGACGGATAAATCGATTAATATACATCAAATAAATTAATAAATAGGGAAGTCGAACATATGACCTCCTTTTTTGAGAGTTGTCTAAAAAAATCTTTATACCAGAAAAAAATGTTTGCTCTATAAAAACATTTTTTATTACTGGTTACACAGTAAAGTTGCTTGCGAGCGTATTGTCATCTATAATTAAACCAGGCTATTTATTTCAAGTGGAAGTTCATAGATTACCAAAACAAGAATAAAAACTTTTTTTATCTATACTAAAGACAATAAAACATTAAAACAAAGTAACATTTAGTAAGTTTGGTTAAGTTATTATTAAAATGTCAGTTTATTGCAGTAAGTGCGCCAATTTGGTTACTTCATTTTAGTAATTAATAAATGAAAATCACTCTGCCAGCCAGAAATGAACACAACAAGTATTAGGCTCCCCACAAAATAGTATCTCTGTTTCACACAAAATTTAATTCCTCCTAACAGAAGTTTAGATGTTTTTAAGATAACAAAAAATTGTTTAGTTAAACATTTTTTTTCAGAGCACTTATAATACAGGTAACTTAGACTCTTGACTCTATCTGTATTAATCAGTATATTTTTACCTTAATGATCTAGATATGAAATGGCAACTTTTGAGGAAAAAAAGTATTTTTTTAGATACTTTTTAGGGTAAAACGCCCTTATCTGTAAAAAAATGTGATTCAAACATCTAACACGCAAAAAGCCAAAAGCTAGTTATTAAATTATAAAATGACATAAAATACGCAATAAAACCTCACCTATGTTGACGTCGACGCAAATAGAAATGGGCGATATTAAACGAGACCTTTTTTACGATCGGCAGTGCTTCTTGAAACATGACACTGGGGGACAATGGTGGCGTGTTTAACTATAGCTAAGTGCGACGCCAACGGCATCGTGTCCCGAGACATCTATTTCTCTGATGGGTATTACTTTACCTTTGAGCCCCTCAATTATTGGGTGGCAAAATAAACGTTTTTGTTTGCATTGATTGTAAAATCTTTGCTTTCCATTGTCCGATGGTAAACATGGCTTAGGATTTATGTTGGCTCAATATCTTTCAAAGTATTTTCAATTAAAAAACTAATTTGCTTGATGTTGAAGAATTTGCTTCACCATACATATCCAACACAATAACGGTGCGCTATTTATTTAAAATTAGTAAGTACGTTTTTCTCTTTACGTGGAGTAAAGAGAATAATTATGAGCAAATACATGAATGTGTATAATTACAAAGAGTTATAAATAATCACTACGTTTTACATAGCTATAGTAGGTGGGTGTATGGTCCAAAAACGTGAGCCTACATTTTGAAAATAAAAAATCGAAAAAATAATTTGAAATTCATGAAGATTCATGTTTCTCTACAAAACAGATAATAATTTGATTATGTATATATGAAATATAAAATATGATTGATTTAATCCAAAATTGCACATTTAATATTTTTTTAATTTAATTTAAATAATAATACTAAGTTCAGTGTAAGCGAGATCCAGTATTGGTTGTGATCCCGTTCATAAGCTACTATAAGTACTCCTTCGAAATTGACAAAATTCGTATTCTCATTTCTTGAGAACCTACTTACCATAATTACCATACTTATAATAAAATTTATATCATTGGCATTGAAAATATCAGTCATAGTTATCGTAATAAGAAAGTGATTTGAATGTAATCTGATCACATTTTTGGAATGATCATGAATCTTTTAATAAATACAAAGACTTAATTTATATAAAATATTTGGATGGCCGAGCTTTGCTCGGTATTTTTTTAACAATTCCTAGCTAGATTGATTTATCGCCCCCGAAACCCCCTATATACTAAATTTCATGAAAATCGTTGGAGCCGATTCCGAGATTCCAATTATATATTATACAAGAATTGCTCATTTAAAGGCATAGATATAAACATATTTGCACACCACAATGTAAAAAAAAATGTTGTTGAAAAGTAAAAAAATATTCTTTCTTTTGTACATACATACATATCTTCACGCCAAGTGCCTTACGGAGTAAGCACAGAGTATCGAGTGCCAAACGTCACGATCCTGACAAACCTGTCTGGCGTCTTTCACATTCATTACCCTTTTCATACAAACACGCCGGTTTCTGAAACTCTTGAAACTACTCTCGGATAATATCCGAGTGAGTGAGTGAATATCTTTCTTTCGTTTCATTACATTTCCCAATAAACATTTTAAGCCAATTTAGTAGCACCAAGTAAGTAACAGTAAGTTGATACTATCAATTTCAATCGGTAGGAAAATAACAATTCTTATATATATACCTAAATTTAACTATCGATCATCACATAGATCATGTATCGATATCGATACTATACTTCTGGACAAAAAAAAATCTTTTTTCTTTTTTTATATTTTGTAGCAAATAGTAATGGCTATATGATATATAGTATGACTTTTTTCGTAGGTATTTTATGACCATATACTTAGAGGTCAATGAAATAAACTATTTTTTAATGATACCTAATTATTTTTTTTCAAACATTTACTATAATGGTCAAGGAACTGAACACTCACACACATTAACTGTTGACTAAATTATAATTTTGAAATTTCTTTTTTTTATAAGAACTAGTTATTTTTAGTTTAAAATATGAATCAATTATAGAATGGGTCACATAAAGCATTATAAGATAAGGGAATAATTAATTGAAGCTTAGCATTGAAGTAGTAGCTCTACGTACCCATAGTTTTAGTGAATGAGTTTGACCCCATTCGCCCCATTATGTTGTCTTCAACTGGCAATTTATTTCCGAGAACTTCTTACATTGAATTACATTCATTTGTTTCCTTTTACAAAAAATCTGTTTCACAGCTTACACAACGACTAGTTGTCGCCAAATAAACGGTAGTAGTCATTCCTCAGCGCGCTTGCTAAACTAATTTTATGCTATCGCTATCTTTTTTCAACGTAGTAATAGAAAGAGACGAAACACATTTAGTGCTGCCAGATTAGATAATTCGTGACATTTCAACAGACAGTTTGTGTGTTCCTCGGAAAACGTTAATTACAAACGTCACAAGTGAATACGTCTGGACCATTAAGCTATACTAGTGGTCGCCCGTTGGTCGAAATTCGACCATAATAAATTTTAATATCTTGTTGATAAGTACGCCATCTTCATTTCTCAAGACCAACCACTTTGTTGAATCACATATTAATATATAGATAAGTATCTATTTATGTGACTTATAAAATCGCAAAGTGGTACCATAATAAATTTTAATATCTTGTTGATAAGTACGCCATCTTCATTTCTCAAGACCAACCACTTTGTTGAATCACATATTTATATATAGATAAGTATCTATTTATAAAATCGCAAAGTGGTACCCAATGAAATAGCTAAAATTGGTTTATGAGACAGCCCTTGTTGCTAGCGTTGTAGGGAACAGTCCAATCCTTTTAAATAATGTTTCGAGCTGAGTATTCTGCTCGGCCTAAAATAGCCTGGTGAAGTTGTAAAAACCTCGCTGTTAGCAACAAATTAGCCATGCAAAAAAAAAAACTCAAAATATAACTTTTTACAGGATATTAATATCATTGTGGGTAAATAATTCTAAAATATATGTTCGTCAAATACAAAAAAAGTACTAGTTCAAAATTGGTGACTTTATTTTTAAGTTCACTAATGATATATCTACCATATGGCAAGTTTCCACACAAAGCGCAATTAATGCAACCTACTCCATACAAATGAACTTATTTTGACTAGACTATAAATTATTTCTCGAAAACGTTGCTAGCTCCCGTACGGTAGGGGCTTTGTACTTTGTAGCTTGCTACGAGTATGCTACGGAGGCTACGGAGCTACGGCGCTCTACGATTGCATCTTGTGTACAACATTTTATACACATGATAATCTATACAAGTGTATTTGCACTTTGCATATTACACAAATTATTGCAGTAGTAGTGGTATCTTCACGCCCATGTCCTCGAAGCGATAGGAAGAGACACAAACAGGGCACCATCGACTAGCCGAAAACACTAAGTCCCACAATGTGATAGGTGGCAAGCCTATCGCCAAAAGGGCACATATTCCAAGTAACATTTTTTTATTAGAAAATTGGAAAAACCAAATTTTCTTTCTGTTGCCCGACCCGGGAACCGAACCCAGGACCTCATCACCTCGGCTAGAAACTAAATAACTATAAAACAGGTAGGCTATTTGATTAAAATAAAATAGAAATTTAAAACCGGAAAACCTGACAAAAAGTTTAAACACCAGTTTGTGATGTTTCTTAGTTATTTAATTGGTTACCCTGTAACTTTAAACTAGGCCTATGAAATACGTTTATTTGCATATTTCATTAAAGCTCATTATTTTTGTATCAATAATTATTTGTCTAGTATACGCACATTTCGACTGCTTAAGTTAATCATACTGTATACTATATTCTAATTAAAAATAACTTAAAAATCCTTTTAAGGCTGCGTTTCCCAACCTGTGGTCCGTGGACCCCTGGGGGTTCGCGCGTATATGTATTTATGTATGAGGGTCCGCGATGACTTCTATGGACCATACACAAATTGCTCATTAAATGCAAAAGGGTCTCAAAAAGAAGAATATCCTTGATTTAGTTGCAAAAAAGCAACACTAACCTTCACATTATTTTTTTTTATATTTTTCATAATTAACAGTTACAATAATAACCTTTTGTATTACACAAATTAATGGATAAAAAATATTTTAAAAAATAAAACAAAGTCCAGGTTTTTTTCAGGCAAACCATTTTTAATATATTTTCTGATGTACTAAATTTGCTATAAAACCGGTTCCATCCTATTATCAGCTCGGTGTAGGTCGACCTAACTTCGGATCTCCGACTATTTGTTATTTTTTGTATCTGTAATAACTAGGTTTTTTCGATGTTTAGTGGTTCATGATAACTGTGGTTGATTTCTTAAAGGTCCACGGACTGAAAAAGGCTGGAAAATGCTGTCTTAAGGAAAAGTTCATCATCAAATGAAATTCCTTCGAATGTTTCTCACCCACTAAACATTGTAACTGCAAATGCCAAATTTCAATCTGAATCTTTTACAAAAAAACTAATTTAAAACTTTCGTGACGTCTGTTGGCGTTGGAGGCGAAAATGTCAATAAACTTCAAGACTACGCCTGTCTCTATAGACAATATAGCATTGTGGACTCAGAAAATGCTCGTCCTCACAACAAAATGGCTATACGTCTATAAAACATTTTATGGTACTACTTTTGTTTACTTCAAAGTGAGAGGGTTTCGATAAAACAAAATGTGGGGCGTCGGTCGGAAAAACAATTGTGGTGCTCTTTTCTTGTGTTTAACATAACCGTTTTCTCAAAACCTTTGTTTGATTTAAATGCTTTGCTCATGAAAAAGATCTTGGAGTTTTTGTGGTGGCAGTTCTGTTTTTGAATGATTTTATCTTTCTTCTAATATTAGAGATAACAATGTAATAGAAGTGGGATTTATTTTAAAGAGACATCTCTGCATTTCTATTAATCATTTTTTATGTACTTTGATTAAAAAATATGTGTAAAGAATTAATTAAATAAATAAAATTTAGTAGTCACTACAGATTAAAAATTTCAATTATTTTTTTCTCCTACCCTATAGATATTTTTTCTTGACTCATGTTACGTACAGAGTAGAGTTGTTTTCAAAACAAGAACATTGATAAAAACTTTGTATCAAAAAAATATTACGTGTATTTATTCCAATCAGAAAACACGTTTGTTATTCGTTTCATACCACGTTAAAATGTTATACTTACCTCAATAAATATTGTTTCGTAGTGAAAAAATAAATAAAAACGAAAATATTTGTGATTTATTCAATTCGATTTCTCCGTTATTTGAGAATCATTCATTTTGAATCATCATATTTAAAGAGCGTGCTTCTGAGAAGATCATATTAGCAGCAAGTCTAGATTTGATTATGGAATCCCAAAAAAAAAAATCGAAAACATACTGAATTAAACTTAGCATTAAAATCGAAGACGTTTTTTTTACAGTTTTACAGTTTTACTGCACTTAAACTGTAAAAGTTACAAAAGGAATCGATCACCCACAAAATCCAAAAAAAAAATTTGGTCGTCCTCTGTGGTCTAGCGGTTCAGTTGTTGGACTTGACTGCATGAGATCCCGGGTTAGAATCCCGGAACGGGCAACAAAAAGAAAATTGAGTTTTTCCAATTTTTTAATATTACCAGCAAGTCTGGATTTGATTATGGAATCCCAAAAAAAAAAAATCGAACACATACTCAATTAAACTTAACATTAAAATCGAAGACGTTTTTTTACAGCTCTACAGTTTTACTGCACTTAAACTGTAAAAGTTACAAAGGGAATCAATCACTCACAGAATCCAATAAAAATATTTGGTCGTCCTCTGTGGTCTAGCGGTCTAATAAAAAAAAATGTTGCTCGGAATTGAATATGTGCCCGGTTGGTGATAGGCTTGCCACCTATCACATTGTGGGACTTAGTGTCTTCGGCTAATCAAGGGTGGCCTGGTTGTGCCTCTGCCTACCTTTTCGGGGATATGGGCGTGAATATACTTTTTGTATATTTGGTTGTATAAAGGAAATCAGTGTAAAAAAAATCAATCAGGAATTTCATTGCATGATCAAAGAAAATAATAATCAGCGACTTTCATCTATCGTTTGACGTTTACAGCCCATATAATTATTTCTTTTGATCAGTTAAACAAAACGAAACGCAGAAATATTTCAGAAACGATGCCTTTAAATGATTAGAGGTAATTAAAATATCGGTACAAGCTTTATACATTTTAGAGGCTCTGAACATTTTCGCCGTCAATGGTATATTGATGAAGTTAGTTTAAGTGAAACTTTTTAGGATTCCGTATTTGAATGGCGGAAACGCTAATACATTCGACATTTTCGTCTGTCTGTTAGTATGTTTTTACACAGCATATTACTTCCGAACTATTAGGACGACACGATTAGCACTTTGTAGGTATATAATATTTTGCAAGCTATGAGCTTTAAACTAAACTCTGTTTTCAACTTTGACTTTTTATATTAACATTTTTCGAGATTGGGCATATTTTTTGAGATTATGATAGTAGATAGATGAGAGATACCATATCATTTAAAATATACTTATGCTCACTTTATTTACGAGCTGCCTGGGGGCCAAGCAGCTGAGTAGTAGCTTTGTCATCAGTTAGGGAGTGTTGGCAATGAGCACAATAAGTTGTAGCATTTACCCTGTTGGAGCCGATTCCGACTGAGAATAATATAACAAACCAATAACTCACCGAGCCATCCGTGACCCTCGCGCAGTGGAAGTTTTACGAAAGAATAATAATAATAATAAACTCTTTATTGTACAACTAAATCATGAAATTGTTACACATTACATTGATAAAAACATATTTTATATAATATACAAACGGCGGTTTTATCGCTAACAAGTGATATCTTCCAAACAACCAACGTTTGGAAGATAAGTACATCAAAATAAGGAGAAGATACAACATCTGTTAATAAATCGAAAATCTTTCAAATAATTAATTTAGCTCGTAAAAGGCGAGCATAGGCTAACCATCATTAACACTGTGACATCCGACTAGGTGGTGGAGTTTGGCAGCGACTCGCCCGGATTGGTACCACCGCCTTACCTATTGCCGCCGCCATAATGTCATAACGTGTTCCGGTTCGGAAGGTACAGTAGCCGGTAAACTTACTTTTGCTCGAGGCCTAACATCCCAGCCTCAGGTTGGCAACGCACCATTACCACCTTTGGTGTCTCTAGGTGGCGTGAATTTCTTACCATCAGGAAATCCGTCTGCTTGTTTGCCTTCCTATAACATAAAAAAAAATTAAAACAAAAGTGTTTTAATTATAAATAAAAGTTAAAACAAAAAAAATAAAAATGTATGCACAATAAATTGGTAGTGAAAATTTTACAAGTTGCCCAGTTATAAATTTGGTGCTAAAGTATTCAGGTAAAACTCCCTTACCATCTTCTTAAATCCAAGGTTGCTTTCTACCTGTCTTATTTCAACAGGCAGTGAGTTCCATAACTTAGTAGCCTGTACTGTGAACGAATATTTATAGAATTTAGTTTTTTCCCCGGAATCTTTAACAAAAACCTTTTGCAATGACGTTGAACAACGTTATCTTCATTAAGAAAAATAAACCTCTCTTTAAGATAGACGGGAGTATTGGTATTAAAGAGAACACTAATTAAAAGGTTAAGTGTATGTGCATTCCTGTGAAGGCGAATTGGTAACCACCTGAGTTTTGTTCGAAAATCGGAAACGTGGTCATATTTGTGAAGGCTAAATATGAACCGAATGGCAACATTTTGAAGATGCTCTAGTTCATTTAATTGATCTTCAGTCAAATTCATGTAACAAGCATCTGCATAATCAAGGATAGGAAGAAGCAAGGATTTTGCGAGCGCAGTTGTAGAGGATGTGGGGAAAAATTTTCTAAGACGATTTAATGAATTAGCTGATGCAAAGATTTTACTACTAAGTTCCTTGATATGCACAGACCACGATAATCTATTATCGATAAAAATGCCCAAATTTTTAACTTCTGATGAAAAAGGAATATATGTTCCATTTAGAACTACTAAGAATGCCAAGGTGATAGGATATGGGAATATATACATATATAATAAATGGGTTAATTTCTATGCCACGGTGATAATCTGCTCCGAAGGTCTTGTAGACGCCGGGTCCACAGCGTGTATTTCCAATACGGTTGCCCGACGCAAATTTTAATAAAGTTATATCCCGTTTCGCAATCACGTCCGACACGTTGTCAGGATACACTTGTACACCCGAGTTTATGTAGTATTGTCCAACTAATTGTAATGGTTGCCCGAAGAAATTTAAAATTATTTGATTATACGCCGTATAACCGATAATCACACTGATATTAATTAGATAAATTTAGAGTTATTTTAGAAGGTCAGCCATTAACAGAGCGTTGAACCGTAAGTGATGGCGCGCAATTGACAGCTACAGCACGACAGATTCGACATTTGATACACAGGCTGCCAGATGCAAAATATACCGAACACACCCTATAGCTAATAACCGGGAAAGCGGTCAGCGCATTAAAGGCTACCCTATTATGGCTTCTGCGTCGTTCTGTTATTCTCGAAAAGTCATTTATTCATCCAAGTAAAAAGCTATGATATTGAACAACATTTCTTTGTTACTAATACAAATCATCTGCAGGTGCCGGTGGCGGCATGCTGGGCGCGCGGCTCAAGTCATGGATGGAAGCGCAGCTGGGGCGGGCAAAGAAACGTAAACAGAAACAAGTCAGACCAACCACTGCGCCGGCTACCGGGCCCGTTCATCCGCCGCATTTATCGTCGCCCGAGAGCGCGTACAGTACAGGGTATTCAACAGATGGCACCTCGCCAGGGACTGCGACCGCGCCGCTCGCCGCTCCGCTTGTGGCGCCGCCGCCGCCACCTGCGCCACCTACAACACACCTTTACCATGAGCCGGCAAGGGTAAATTTAATTTATTCTTATATTGTTTTAGTAATTGGATTTTATAGGCCCTGTAATAAAAATTGTAATTATGTTAGCTTAATAGTTTCGTTGTATACGCGCCCTTAAGTTCTATTATTAGTAATACTCCATTGGTATTTCTAAATTATGTAGTTAAAAAAATATATAGAATATGATCACATATACTTTCCATCTCTTATCTCTTCCTGTCACCCTAAAGTCATTGCTCACAGTTGTAGTGTTCCAGTTGTGGGGTAGAAGGGAAGCTGGTTTACTAATATTATCACAAATTTTAAAGAAGGATTTTTTACCTTAAACAGGATTTGAAGATGCAACCTGTTGTTTCTCGCTGACGAACCTCTAAACATTTGAGCTACCGAGACTTCAACTTCTGTAGATGACAATTGTAATTTAAGTATCTTGTCTACTGATAATCTCAACTTCACCGACCATGCAATGTTAAAATCTTTTCTGTCCCTAGGCGACTTGTTTACCAGCAGGAAAGCCTTCTGCACTTTGTTTACTTAATTGTTTAAAAAAACGTTAGATTATATAAATGGCAAATGCTGCTTCCGAAATCGCTGTTCTATATATTCACTGAGCCTATTTAAATGAGACAAGTAATTACTTTTCTATTCCAGTTTTAATGAACCATTAATTGTTAAAGTCAGTTTATTTAAGATCAGAGTATATTTAAGGAAGTATGTAAGATGAATAGACCACACCTATTTTTGGGATCATTTTATAACATGGAAAAATAACGGTGGTGTGTGTATGTGAGTTCGTTCGCTTTTCGAACGCTCTCTCACAGCATTTATGGATCCAGGCTTGAAGTCAGGAGAGGTCACATAATCGGTGTTCATTTAGATCAGTCCTCGTGTTGGTCCAGGGTCCTTTGCAGAATCGACCATTCGCCTTCCTGCCAGGCAGCTCGTAAAAGGCGAGCATAAGCTTACCGTCACTAACACCGTGACAACCTGCTAGGTGGTAGAGTTTCACATCGACTCGCCCGGATTTGTACCACCGCCTTACTACACCTTACGCCGACATAATATCAATGCTTGCTGTTGACTAAGGTAGCCGGTAGAATTACTTTTGCTCGAGGCTTAACATCCCTGCCTTAGGTTGGCAATGCAACATTACCACTACCACTTTGGTGTCTCTAGGCAGCGTGAATTTCTTACCATCAGGAAATATGTCTCCTTGTTTGCCTTACAATATCATAAAAAAAATAATAGAGCGATTACTATTCAACCTAGCTAGACACATGCCTAAAAGACTTATGAGCCCAATTAAACCCATTCAACCGCCCTTCTCCTATGGAAATGAATTACGCTTAAATAAATCAACATTTTCCCTTTAATAGTACATTTTTGCTCTCTTCTCGGTACATGTAAAGCCCTGAACAAGAAAGTATTTATAAACGAGCTGAGGGGTATCGATCGACCCCTAGGGCTGCTTTTCACGCATTCGGTCCTCTGTTTACTCTATTAATTAACTAAACCGGATCAAGTTATCGAAGGAAATCTTTATCTGGGTCGAGATGGAGGAAAATCTATAGTTTTGAGTGATTTGGTGCTGTTTTCATGAGTGAAATATGTTTTTCATGAATTCAATTCTTACTGGTTACTTAGACTTTCGTTTTAGGGTCATGATATCGACGCTGGAAATATCAGGGCTTACTGAAAGTATGAATTTTACATTAGAGCCAAAAAACTTATGAAAGTTGTTAAGCATTCAGTTGTTAGCAATATTGTGCAGTTTGTGCTAACCTACAAAATGATCATTATCGTTTCTTGCTAAAGTTCCCTGGACAAGATTTAATAAGGGATACAGCAAATGAAACTTTTTTGAGACCAAGAAAACGCTGTAACTATATTAAACAAAGTATGGAATATTCATTTTGTCATGTTTTTTTAAAAGTATAAACGTCGTAACCAGCACACTCTCTATTATATACTGCTGTAAACAGATGCAATATTTAGTTTTACCAAAATAAAGTGTTTTAACACATGGAATAGACAATACATAAGTATCAGTAAAACCATAGTAAAACATTGTAACTACGTCAGATGTTGAAATAAAAGACGTTTAAAAAGGCATAAACTTACATTTTTATTAGGAACTCTTTCTCTTGGACTACGCAGTTATGAAATTACATATATTACCCGTTGGTCATTTTACTCTTTTATAATAACATATTGATTTTCTTTAGTAGAAACTTCTCTTATTTAAAACAGAAAACTTTTCTTTCATGTAGGTTTTTTATTTCTCATTAATCTTCTTTCTGAACTGATCGAACTAAAAGCAGAAGGAGATTTTTTTATTGATAATCTATTTGAGAACCCATGTTATTTTTTTGCTATAGGAAAACTGATAAATTCCTATTTTTTATATATATTTAGACATTATTTTGAAAATGAAGTCGGTTTTTATCAGATTCAATATATTATATATACGGATATTCGATGCGTTTTTTATGTCTTAAGATCAGATGCGACTTGAGAGTAGGGCGCGGATGGATAACCGTCCAAGGCTCCTGATACAACACAATGTGCGCTCTTTGAGCAAGGCCGAATTATTATTTGTAAATTCTCTGAATTTATCAAGAAATGCAATTGCATTTCTCTATATCTGGATTGGAGGATACTTATCCTTATTCGAATAGGTATTCGTATTTCCGAAGATGTAGGCATAAGTGCAATCCGGCACCCACGACTAGCTGAAGACACTAAGTCCCACAATATAATAGGTGGCAAGCCTATCGCCAACCGGGCATATATCAAATCCCGAGCAACGTTTTTTTTTATTAGAAAATTGGCAAAATCCAATTTTCTTTCTGTTGCTCGACCCGGGATTCGAACCCGAGACCTCATGCAGTCAAGTCCAACACCTGAACCGCTAGACCACTGAAGCGATTAAGTTATATTATAAAATATTAGTTATATCTATTAAACAAAATTACAAGTGTGTTGCGATCTTATGGTTGGGATAGGTTAGGTTAGACAAGACTATTCATTGGTTAAAACAATAATAGTTGATGATGCTAAATTTTGCAGCCGTTTCGGAAGATTAAAGCAACAAACAGCGTGACACACGCACACACAGATATTTTAACCCACTTCGAAAAAGTCAGGAGGTTATTAGTTCGATTCCTATAGTCCTTATTTTATGTAATTGACTTTTTCCGCCATTTCTGAACTGACTTAATTTTTTTATTATTTTGAAACAACGTATTTCTGAGGTAGTCCCAATGTCCAAATGCCACCAAGCCTGGATCTGATACTTGATTGAATTGTACCCTCTGTAGTCTAGCGGTCCAGGTGTTGGACTTGACTTCATAAGGTCCCGGGTTTCGTTTCCCAGGTCGGGTAACAGAAAAGAAAACGTGGTTTTTCCTATTTTCTAATAAAAAAAAATGTTGCTCGACATTGGATATGTGCCCGGTTGGCGATAGGCTTGCCATCTGTCACATTGTGGGATTTAGTGTCTTTGGCTAGTCGTGGGTGCCCTAGTTGTGCCTCTGCCTGCCTCTTTAAGGATATGGACGTGAAGATACCTTTTATTTTTGTATACACATATAACTTAATTAATGAAATTGAAGTTAGTTTTTGCCGTTTTATTGCACTGAAATTATGAAAATAAAAAGTAAAGTTTCGCTGTGTTGGCCTGGGTTCCTTTGCAGAATAGACCATCTGCCTTCCTGGAAGGCAGCTCGTAAAAGACGAGCATAGGCTTACCGTCACTAACACCGTGACATTCTACTAGGTGGTAGAGTTTTGCAGCAACTCGCGCGGATTAGTACCACCGCCTTACCTATTCCTGCCGCCATAACGTCATGACGTGTTCCGGTTTGGAGGGAAAGATAGCCGGTAAACTTACTTTTGCTTGAGGCCTAACATCCCGGCCTCTTACTTACTTACTTCCCTTAGTTACCAATAGAGGAGTGTATTGAATATACAAGAGACAAACTGGATGTTCTTAGAAAATCCAAAATTGAGTAAGTTTTTTTGTGTATACAGGGTGTATTTG
>NJDC01007007.1:41507-63397 GCA_002245475.1 Calephelis virginiensis | reverse complement strand
GGCCTAACATCCCGGCCTCAGGTTGGCAACGCACCATAACCACCTTTGGTGTCTTTAGGTGGCGTAAATTTCTTATCATCAGGAAATCCGTCTGCTTGTTTGCCTTCCAATATCATGAAAAAAAAATACAATTTATTATTATATTATTATACAGTAATCCTGAAACAGTAGATATTATTAAACAAGGTGAAGGATATCGATCCAACCTTCAATTTTAACGCGTTCGCTCCTGGATTTACTTAATTAATTGTCTGGATCGGGTGAAATTGACGAGGGAGACTCTGGGATTAGGGATATAGGAACATGATTATCGCACGGCTATGTCGAGTAATTTAGGTAATCTATCTCCATGAATGAAAACGTTCTTTTATTACTGTTGGAGCTTTTAATGGCCTCCACCATGATGTAATTGACGTATCGAAAGTAACGTCGCTTTTGGTCTGAAATTTACTTACTTACATACTTTTATAAATAAATAAAATAAATAAATTTCACTGGACAAGTTACACAAATTGAATCTAACCCCAAAGTAAGCAAATTATATGCTTGTGTTATGGATGTTAGTCAACAATATTAATACATAGAAATACTTAAATAGATACCAGAATTAATTTAATAAACACCCAGACCCGGAAATGCAGACATCTAAATGTTCATCACACAAATGCCTGCCTCTGTCGGGAATCGCGGTTGATCGGTGTCGTTAGGCGTGTACGCTAGCCACTCGACCAACGAGGCGGTCAAAACTTACTTACTTACTTACTTACTTACTTCTCTTAGTTACCAATAGAGGAGTGTATTGAATATACAAGAGACAAACTGGATGTTCTTAGAAAATCCAAAATTGAGTAAGTTTTTTTTTGTATACAGGGTGTATTTGATACCGTAACGAAAACTTCTGTGGTAGTTTATATACAGACTTCAAAATTCCGTTTACAGTTTTTGTCGGAAACAAGTGGTTAAATATTCAGCAGTTTTTCAGCCCGCAATATAAAGCAAATTAAGTATTTGCACTAAGCCGCGCGTTGCAAGCTGTAAGTGCCGACCTACTATGCTGTTTTAGTACATTGCTGTTTTTAGTAAAAATGTGTTATTTATTTGATATTAAATAAAATTCAAATTGCGTTAGATAGTATTAATGAAATAATAGTAAAATAAATACAGAAACTACATTTTTTTTTGAAAAATTCGTCAAATTTCCGACACAAAATTCCAACGACATATGCATGTCTATCATACGTACAGAATCCATGGTTTCATTTTTCGTTACGCTGTCATTTACACGGGGTATATTTTCAGTGTATTTTTTTGTATTAATGGATTATTTTATTTATGCTTAAATTATATCTAGTATTTATTTTTCTATTTAGTGTTGTTTTTTCAACAAAGTTGTTGTATTCTTTCTTATTTTATTTTATAATTCTTTAATTTCCTGTCTTTCCTGGTTGTCTTGTAAAGATTGCTTTGAGCGATATGACCGCCATTTGTACATTTTTTGTGATAGTTGTGTTCTATATTTTATGTTTGTGTTGATATTTCACTTATTTTATTTATTATAATCTCTCTTACAATAGGCAAATAATAAATGTATATTAATCTTAAGGAAAACACTTCTGTTTAAACCTGTTTATAAGAGATTGGTGCCAGTTTTAGGTATAAACCTGTGTTACAGGTCATCAATGCCCCCATATACTAAAAGATAAATAATATTTACTTGTAAGTCATATATGGGTATATAACATAAGTAACGGTATATATGTGTTGTTATGTATTAATTATGCTACCTAAAATTAGGTTTAAATGTGTTTGCAAAAGTTTAGTTATTGCTTTTTTTATTCCATGCCATTAGTTTTATTTCATTCATAAATTACATTAGGGAATCTACAGGGTTACATCTAAAGCACCAGCCAAATTTTGAGAAACGGTTTGGAATCAAAAACACTTTTTTTCAGAATAAAAAAACTGTAAATTAAAAAAAATATTTTAATTTTTATCCAACGCAAAATACATTATGCATGGTTATAACGTAAACAAAGCATAAAAACTGGTTCCCACCGACCGCAGTCGCATTCGCAGGTTGGTGACGTCATGACTCGTACCAGGTACGACATAGTGTGACAAAAAGTGAAGCATTTTTGCGGACTGTTTTAGTATCTTCACGCCCATATCCCCGAAGAGGTAGGCAGAAGTACAACCAAGGCACCCACGACTAGCCGAAGACACTAAGTCCCACAACGTGATAGGTGGCAAGCCTATCGCCAACCGGGCACATTTCCAATCCCGACCAACATTTTTTTATTAGAAAATTGGAAAAATCCAATTTTCTTTGTGTTGGCCGACCCGGGATTCGAACCCGGGACCTCATGCAGTCAAGTCCAACACCCGGACCGCTAGACCATAGAGGCGGACTGTTTTAAATGAATTTTTATGAAAGTAAATATTAGAATTTGCCTATAATATTTAAAATGTATTATCATTTAAGCCTTTACCCCCTGATATTAAAATTTTGCCGGTCCTTTCAAAGCTACCCTGTGTAGTGGTTATGGACTGAAATATAGTTCTTTCAGTAACGAGGAGAGGCGTTATTTAAAGTTTTCTATTAACATAATTTACGGAGATGATAGCAACTTTCTGAGTCATAAGTAAGCGTTTAAATAAACCGATTTAGTCGAAGTCTGTATAAATAAATTCGTCAAATCAAAGGCGACTGAACACGCTTGTTTATTTTTTATTCTAAGCTGGCTTTAATGGAGAGACAAATTTGAGAACATATTAAATCTTTCTTTATTTTTAATTTTCAGTTTTGAAGGCGGTTCTTTTAACGTAGTTATTTTTATTTACTTACTAATAGATTGATTAAACCTTAATTATTTTTTACTTTTTAGTTTATTGCTGATATGATTTAATTTTATAAAAATAGATATCGGGATTGGTGAAAGAAGAAAAAAATGCTCATAAAATAAAAAGTAAGGGGCCTATCTAAATCAAATTTTTATGTCAACAATTCGGAACTATGCCGCATCAAAAAAAAAACCTCGGCGAAAACATAAAAAAAATATACCGAACGAATTGAGAACCTCCTCGTTTTTTTGTACTTCAGTTTAGTGTAGTTAGTTCTAGCAACGGGGAAAAAATATCAAATGGAGTAGTGCCAAAAGTCGCATATCTAAAATAAAATATATATCTAACTTGAAAAGTAGGAATACAAAGACAAAAATTATATCTGCCCTCGGGTTTTCTCTCGGTGCGGAAACAACTTCGTTGACACTTTATTCCTGTTTCCTGGATTCTCGACGTGTTTTTTAAGGGACAATGCCTCTGGGTGTGTAATCTTACTCTGAAATGTAATTAAGGTTAGCATAACAAGGTCTTTTTTTAAAACTTTATTTAAATTTTTAAAATGATATGTATGTCGCCTCTGTGGTCTAGTGGTTCAAGTGTTGGACTTGACTGCATGAGGTCCCGGGTTCGATTCCCGGGTCCGGCAACAAACAGAAAAAAAATTGGTTTTTCCAATTTTCTAATAAAAAAACGTTGCTCAGGATCGGATATGTGCCCGGTTACCTCCTATCACATTGTGGAACTTAGTGTCTTCAGCTAGTCGTGGGTGCCGTGGTTGTGCCTCTATCTACCACTTCTGGGATATGGGCGTGAAGATATGTTTACTATTAAAATGATATGTAAGTAGTTCTTAGAGGGAGAAAGTGAACTAGAATTAGGTATACATGAGTTAATTCAGATTTCGATATCTGGTGATAGATATTTTATTAACCCCAAACGGAAAAGGAGGTGTGTTACAAGTTTGAGATATCTGTCTGTCCTAAAGGAATAGATCGTTGAAAGCTGACGCGATTCTTGATTTAATCATTATTTACAAGATTATGATAATTGTTTTAATTTTTTAAATTATTGATAGTACTGTGCAACAGATTTAAATTAAATATTAGAAGAATATGACGTGATTAATCCTATTCCTTCCTTGTACATGCATTAAACTGAACTGGCACCGAATCGCTGTTCGATTGGAGCCTCGATTCAACGACAGAATGAATTACGCAGGGGGCACGCTTAAGCTTTGCACGAATAGTATACGAGTATTTAACCAATATGATCTATATTATTCCAATACAACCACGCTACTAATACAACTTACACGCCCGTTGATCTGGTGTGTAACTTCACTTGTTGTAAGCAAAAGTGAAGTGAAACACACTAGATTGACTGACGCGTATGTTTAATTAGTACAATACAATCCCCCATGGATTGTATAACACATATAGGTTGGATACCATAGATGCTACAGGTGTGTTGCTGTCCTGTGGCCGGGATGTTAGACATATTGTGCAAATCTACAGTTCGGGAAGAAACATGTTGTGTTGGTCCGGGCTCCGCTGCAGAATAGACCATCTGCCTTCCTGCCAGGCAGCTCGTAAAAGGCAAGCATAGGTTTACTAGGTGGTAGAGTTTCGCAGTGACTCACCCAGATTGGTACCACCGCCTTACCTATTCCTGCCGTCATAGCGTCATAACGTGTTCCGGTTTGGAGGGTAAGGTAGCCGGTAAACTTGATTTTGCTCGAGGCCTAACATCCGGCCTCAGGTTGGCAACGCACCATTACCACCTTTGGTGTCTCTAGGCGACTTGAATTTCTTGCCATCAGGAAATCCGTCTGCTTGTTTGTCTTCCAATATCATAAAAAAACATCACAGAGACATATAGCGACAGGAATAGGTAAGGCGAAGGATATCTGCCCGGGCAAATTGCTGCACAGCACTGAGCCAAGAATGGTTGTTTTAGGAATGGTTGTTAAGGTACCTAAATGCATGGCAAAAAATTTTCTATTTTTTATGAACGTATTTGTACCTTCAACGTATATAATAATAATAATAATAAATATCCCAGGACAAGTTACACAAATTGAACCTAGCCCCAAAGTAAGCAAATTGTGTGCTTGTGTTATGGGTATTAGCCAAAGATTTTAATATACAGAAATACTTAAATAGATATCAGAATAATAAAAAAAATATGCTATCTGTTTCATATATCACACTAAAGCTCCACTATTTCTTTATGAAGGTTGATACTATTTATCTGCATTATCTATACATATATGTAGTACTTTATCATAAATGCACTGTAACCTGTGTCGAAATATGAGACTGACTTTTGAGCATTTAGTTCATAGGTCACTTAACTGCAAAAAATACAGTCATAAGTCCATAAACTCAACAAGCATTATTTATGTATATCTAAGAGACCACAAAAGTCAAAATAGAAAATCAAAATTTCCACATAGAAAATACGTAGATCTACGTACTTTTTTTGAGTAAAATGAAAAGAGTGGGGAAGGTAGTTTAGGGTAGGTAAAAGTGTATAAAACGACAATTTCAATAACCCTAAAAGTAGTAAACAGCAGACAAATAGTAAATTAAAAACAATACTGTTAGCAAACAAAAAAATCTATGAATTACAACTAGTTTGCTACTTTCAAAGTCATCATCAATTTATTTAAATTATTAATTTTTGTTAAAATTTTTAATATGTTCCTGCGAAGGCTCGCGATTTTTTTAACCCACTTTTCGTAAAAAGTAAGCCTGTTAGCGTGTCAGTGTGAAGCCTGTTTCTTATGTTAGTTTTAGGAAGATCAAAAATATCGAAATTAAACAACTTCTTCAAAATAAATTTAATTAAATTTTTAGTTTTCGGCAACCGGTCGTTTTTTATTCTTCGTTCGAAATATTTTTTTACTATTTGTTGTTATTAAATTTTATACTAGTCTGGGAAAGGCAAAGGATCTGAGTCCAAACAGCCACTCCTTCCGTATAAACATATATGTATATACTTGTTATATATTTTCAATTTGTTTTATCAAATATCATTTCTTAAAGCCATTAGTCGTAACAGAAAGTCTTGTCAGGGTCTTGAGTAAATCCCACTTTTCTCAAGCTCATTTTATGAGATTTGGCGGCAACGAGAGAATACACAATACACTAATTTCTTCATAATAATTTCACCTGTGCACTTGAACTGACCAAAACTGAACTAATTACAACCTAAATTAACCAATTTTACTCATAATTAACACGAAGTTCATTAATGTCGAAAAAAAATACGTCCATCTTTCACGATGGCGCCAAAACCATATATTTTTCAGTTTAAAATTCACTTTGACGTCACGACGTTTCGTTTTACACAGTCACTTCATATTTCAAATTTCATATAACCAAGTCATGCGCGACACGTTAAATGGCGAGGTGAGTGTATGAAACGGAAAGTTTATCAACTTTTTTTTCGGGAAATCAAGGAAATTATGCCCATTCAGTCTATTTTGCAAATTTAAATAACTTTGATAGAAAATACGGAGATTCTGGGATTAAAGTTCGTAAGTTTGCAAGAAGGGCTTAAAATACGTAGATCTACGTAAAAACACGTAGAGTTGGCAACGCTGGTTACTGGTTAAGGCTTTGCCTAATTAAGCTCTTTGTAAAGTAAAAGAGCTTTATAAAAATTGCGCTCAGACCACCTCACGGCAGTCTGGACGCGGGTAGTTATATATTATAACTTTTGGGTGTCAGCATCAGTGCTCTCACTTTACGATCACTGCGCACTATGCTCCCCAAGACAAGGAAGTTATACTACCCTTCTTGTTCTTTACTTATGCTGTTCTCCTTTTAAATAACATTATCGCGATTATCAAAACCTGTAACGCCATCTATTGACGAACATTCGACTTTTATAATTTAACTAAATCAATATATCCATTAAAATATTATATTCGTTCATTTTTATTTATAGTTATACACTTCCAATGAAATGACTATGTATAAACTAATATTCCATTTTTCATACACCCACTCTTACATTTTTCTTACATACTTATTCAGAACTAATTAAACACATCGTATTTTATGTAATTTATATCGCCATGTAAATTATCTATGTGAAGTCAAAAATCTAAAATATGTCAAGGAGATTGCCCTTAAAGCAACCCTTATTTTATACATTCACAAAAGCGATACAGCCCTTATTTCCAATCCGATTTCGTTGCCGCCGGACCGCCATTTTCCCTTGAATATATGTATAAAAAAGATTGATTTTCAACAAAGAAGAAAATGAATGGTCCGATTTTTATTATTCAAAAGGTCCCTCTCTAATCCCGTGCCAATCGTCTCTACTTCATTATTATTTACGGGAGGACTTACGATGGAGTGAAAATCGAAAAATATATTTAGCCTCAAAAAAATAAAAAACGGCCAGTTTATCGTTCTCCCAAAAAAAATGGAATTAGAATTCGTGAAATAGAATACAAACTCTCCTGGCTAAAGCCGGAAGAGAAAATGTATTTAAAGATATAAAAGTTCGAATTTAAAATTTTGATAGTTGCAGTTTTATAAATCAATGATTATTAGAGAGTATTGGCGCCATCGAGAGAAAAGACGGTCGAAGTTTTTTCATAATTATTGAATTTCGTGTTGATATTGTGTGAAATTAGTCAATTTTGGTGGCATTTTGTACAATTTTTTTCAGTGAAAGTGCACAAATGAAATAATCATGAAGAAATTAGCGTATCGTGTATTTCCTCGTTGCCGCCAAATCTCATTACATGAGCTTGAGTAATGAGACCACCGCTTTACCCAAGAGCCTGATATGACTTACTGACGACTTATGTTTAATGACTAATTATAATTGATTAAAATTGATATAAAATTTGATGCAAATTTCTACTTGACTAATGGCAAAATACTAACGTATAGGTTTAAACCTAAAGAAAGAAAAATATTTGCATTAAAAAATAAGTCACGTCCGCATAATTAAAAAAAATGTCACCGAATTTTTTGAAAGAAATAAGTTTTAAGTTGCATCAATAATTATAAATTTTATTCGTTTGTAGCAAGTTTTCGACATTGATATCTTTGTTGTTAGTTACTTATTTTCACTGTTATTAACATTGTTGCACCATTTTGTCAGGACGGCGCAACGATGATTGGCAGATAGAAAACTTAGTTTAAAAAAGTGGGATAATAAATACTAGCATCTTCGAATTTATAAAAAACATTGTTACTAACGTCTTATTCTTCAGAAATAATACCTTCAAGTTGAATTTACTAGAAATCATTCATAGATTTATTCCTTATTTAGACTGTAAATATTGTGAGCTCTCTGTGGTCTAGTGGTCTGGTGTTAGACTTGACATCTTGAGGTCCCGGGTTTTTTGGGTCGGGCAACAAGAAATTGTAAGAAATGTGTATTTTCAATTTTCTAATATAAATAACCTTGCCTGGGTTTTACATGTGCCTGATTGGCGATAGGCTTGCCACCTATCACATTTTGAGGCTTAGAGTCTTCAGCTAGTCGTGGGTGTTCTGGCGTGAAGATACTATGTTGTAATTTGTACTATTTATCTATAAGAAATAAAAAAAATCCATTTCAGAATGTTATTGTTTAAACTGAGATAAAATGGAAAACTCTATACTCCAATGAATACAAAAAGAATTGGTATTTTGTACGCCCCAAGAACTTTAGTAACTGACAAACATAATGACGAAATATAATTCAACAAGAGACAAAGTGTGTATCGTACGTCAGAAACTTCTGAGAAACACCAGTTGTGTTGTGGTAATTCGCTTAAAACTTTGCTCTATATCAGGGCTATTCAAACTTATAGCTTTATGGGTCTTTGTAATTTACCATTGAGCTAGAGGGGGCATAATGTTAAGACATTTTTAAAAGACGATAAAAAGGCGGTGGTTTTTAGTCAACTGTAGATTTTTTATATGTTTGTTACTCGATTACTCGGCCAGTGAAGAATTTGATAGTTATTTTTTCGAACGGTAGGTTGTATTTCCAAGATAGTCCAATTTTTTTTTATGATATTGGAAGGCAAATAAGCAGACGGATTTGCTGATGGTAAGAAATTCCCGCCACCTAGAGACACCAAAGGTGGAAATGATGCGTTTCCAACCTGAGGCCGGGATGTAAGGCTTTGAGCAAAAGTAAGTTTACCGGCTACCTTATCCTCCGAACCGGAACACGTCATGACGTTATGGCGGCAGGAATAGGTAAGGCGGTGGTACCAATCCGGGTGAGTCGCTGCGAAACTCGACCACCTAGTCAGATGTCATTGTGTTAGTGACGGTAAGCCTTTGCTCGCCTTTTACGAGCTGCCTGGCAGGAAGGCAGATGGTCTATTCTTCAAAGGAGCCCGGACCAACACGGGGTAAAATATATATCATTTTACGAGTAGTTTTTGTGTAAAAATATATAAATTTTCATACACTTCGACATCATCGACAATAACTTCGTTTTCTAAAAGATAATTAATTATTAAATTCTGACGCAATAATAAAAGTGAATTCGGGTTTTGTTTTTTATGGGTAGTTAGATCTCCTAATGGTAAGAGATAACTGTACTCTAAAGACAACATAGATGTCGTAAATAAAATGTAGGTAGGATAGTGGACCTTAAATATAGTCATATTAGTACCTATTGCATCAATTTCTCTAGACGCATAGACACATTGTTCGGATAGCGAGAAATGAACTTATGTTTTACGAGCCTTTTAAAACATAAGATTAGTTTGTACATGACATTTCTACAGACTTTTAATCTATTCCTCGGTAAACGTTGATTAAAAATTCACAAGGTACGTATCTGTCATTTGTAAAACAATCCATCTCTTTTCTTTTTGTTTCATTAGAAAAATATAGCATACTCTATATATAAAACAAAGTCGTGTTAGTTACATATTTATAACTCAAGAATGGCTTAACCGATTAGACTGATAATTGAAGGGGAAGTAGCTTAGTACCGGGAAAAGGACATAAAAAAACATTTTATCCCGTTCAATAACGAGGAAACTAGGAAAAACAACATTTTATTTTTTCTATGCAAATTGAACGGGCGGAACGAAGTTCGCCGGAACAGCTAGTCTGTAACAAATTTAGTTGTTGCTCAGCAGAATCACCACTATAAATGAAACAAAAAAGTTTGAGGATCTTTGTATTCTAACCTACCGTGTCATATCTTCAAAACTGTAGCTCGAGGTAATTAGAAAGTTTGTTCACAAGTGCAATTTGACAGCTCGTTGGCGTTGACGGGCTTTCATTTCAAGCTCTTTAGGGCTCTTTAACCGACACTAATAGCTCTCTGTCCCTAGCAGGGTACCTAATGACCTAATTATAGCCCATTCCTGCATTACACCTTGTTTCACATATACATATATCCCGTTTTATATCTACAATGTTACATTCATGAGTACGTATTGTATATGTATGTGTGAAGTTTGTATTGACATTGTAAACAAAACACTTGTTTTTTTGCATGTCAACAGTCAAATTTATATATTTTTAAGGGCCACTTGCACGTTTCTGGGTTAAGTATTTAACACTGAGTTTGCGCCTAACGAGGGTTATATTACTTTATATTTGACAGTTTAACTCAATATTAAATATAACTCAGGAATGAGGAAGTGGCTCTAAGTTATTTATGTAATTTTATGGCAAAAGACAGCGAACAAGCACTTGAACCTTCTTGTGGTAAGAGATAACTTTGGCGTATAAACACCATACATGTAGGTGCGCTACTATTCTGTGTCCAGGGTGGTAGGCTTAATTTAAAAGTCTATTAGCTACCCTAACCGGAGTACGGATAGGCAAGGCCTCGTGAGCTATCCCTCACCGGGCAAGTTGCTGCTCAGTATTCAGACTGGAGTCACTCAAACTAGAGACTAATGACACTATTTTACACGAAATACCCGGACTATCATGGGGAAAGTAAGAAATTAAGTACCTTCACACTCTTATCCGGTCAACAGTCCAAAAGCAAAAGCGATTATCCCGCCCGATGGCCAGCACGTTTGGCAAAAAATGACGGCAAAATAAAATTGGCGAATAACGATGATATCTTTCGATTTATGTATTAAAAACATATAAATGTATATATTTTTAAAATCCTTGAGAATTAAGCTACGTAATAACGTAAAAATGTGTATGTTTAACCTCAAAACCATTTGCACCAAACAAAATGTGAAAAAACTTTCCGTGTTTTGTCCCAATTTTCCCAAGAAAAACATTTCTTATTAAAAACAAACGTGTTTTATTTACGTTCTGTATACTTTATTCGAAAGAACATGAAAAGTTTAACAGAATGCAATTACAAAAACAACATGTCAATGCAAATATTTTACAATACAAGCTCTATAGAATTAAATTCTTGCATGTTCGAAAAAGTGTCACGTGCTATTTAATCTCTTATTATCTCTTGTTATGGAGTATTTAGTGGAAGACACTCATAAAACTATATATATGTTTTATCTGTAGATATGGCATGTAAACATATTACAAATGTTATTTACAAGAATAATTTATTATATAATTAGAAATAGTTAAAATCGAGCGGGCCGTTATGTCACAAGTACATACATACATATATGACCGACTTAAATATCGCTAAATTTTTTGTAAAACTAGTTAAATGATGTGTATTGTTTTATAAAATTGTTTACCACTTACCAAAATATAATTTTAACACTTAGCTAACACATTTTCACATCACTTTTTGTTTTCAAGTCACTAACCGACCACATACTCGAAAAAAGCGCAACGGATGAATAAATCATGCCAACTCAACTCGTTCCGAAAATTTTTTTACAATGTAAACATACAAACTTTTTAATACGACGGGTTGTTTATTCTACTACAGACTAAAAAAAAAATTTGGATACACGAAGTTTACTTGAACAAACTGGAATTAAGAATGGAGCGCGGCAGTCGAGGCCCAAATCGGGTCGGGACCATTGAGCGGACTTTTTTTAGACACCCGATATGGGCTGCGGATCGTTGACTGGGTATCCCACCAGAGGTTCAACCAGGGAATCCACGACTGAATGAATATATTATATCAGGGGTAGATAATTCTAAATCAATTTTATTATGATGCAAACAAGCAGTTATTCTTTCTGATGGTAAAAAAATACACATCCTCTTAACACACCAAAGACAGTGATGGTGCGTTGCCATTTTGAGGCCAACTGACTAGTATAAAGTCTATAGTATACTACAAATCGTAGCATGTCAGCGGCGGCCGGCGAGTAAGCATGACATAGTGACAGGTACGGTGGTGGTACCTACTACAGTCAGGAGGAGCATTTGCAAGAATATCCCATGTGTTACTAACTGCACGAATTTTTAAGCTAAATCTTCTCAGTGACATGCAACGTTCCGATCCGGTGGTGGATTTTATAATTAGTATAGCGACGTGACATTAGTATCATAGTGACATCATATTCCGGTCCAAACGACATGGCGAAGGAGCAGTCTGAAGCATTAGACTTAATAACAGAAGTAGGTTGCCTACACTCCAGAACACGATAGTTCTAAGCTCTTAATGGCGGCAAGAATAGGTAAGGCGATTCTTTGTCTCAAAAAGGTGTTGCAGAAGAACTCTTCTTTTGCTTCTCTACTTTTTGACACTAAGGCAGATGCAAAGAGATCTGACTCAATGTTTTAGTTTTGTTTATTTAGTTACGCCTTGGTGCCTGCACAAAAGTAAAAACTAAACGCACTGGCAGTCTTTAGACTAACAAAGACATAGACTATTATATCAATTAAAGAGTTTCCATAACAAAAGAACTTACACAAATGAATATGTATGTAAAGCCGCTATCTAAATTTTTAAATTATTAAACTAGTATGTAATTGGAAAGACGAAACTGGTCTACACATGCAAATGGAGTATTCGTGCGTTGCGTTACAAATCATTCAGGCGCTTCTAACTACGGAAATAACTATTCCGGGACACTAATTACTCGCTCAACAACTCTATGGTACAAAAACAAGTTTTTTCTTTTTTAATCCTTTAGAGGCAATGAAATATAAGCAAATAGGCGAATATTGTAATTGTTCAGATCCAAATTACCATTAAGTAGACCATACAAGTGGTACTTGTACGCATCGACAATAATAAACAACACTGGGTTGGACTGGACATACATATCAATTTCGTAAAAGACTAGAAGAGAAGAAGTTTAGTAGAAGAGTTTAAGCACTATATAGCATATAGCATAAGTAAATTTTTCACAAATTTAAGCCTGGATTTTTTCGCGTTTTGCCGACGAATGCCTTATTAAAATCAAACTATTTGAGCTATCAAGTATTCTTATATTCTTCTGTGTTTTTTTGAATTTATGTAAAAATTAGTTATAGTTTGCTATTACGCTAAGGCCGGGATGCCTCCTGCTTGAGTATGTAAGTATATTGGCTACCTATCCTGTTACGCAGAACACAACAGTGGCGAGCACTGCTTTTATGTATTATTAGATTAGGATGTACGGTATCCCGAAAGAAGCGCACAAAACTGTACTCGTCTTTAACAAACAAAGAAAAAGTATTCCGAAGTTTAAGTTGGTTTCTAATCTGTATTACAGTGCAGCAAAGATTATAATGTGAACTTACACTTTAGGGTATTTTAGTCTTTGCGTAATAATAAGAGGGTACTAGCGTATCAAGTGTTAATAAGCAAAGAACTACTCACATTCCAGCGTCGTTCAACAACGGTGAGGTGCTGCGTGCCAGAGCCAGCGATATGCGCGACTCCGTCTCCTCGTCCGCGGTGTCGGATCCGCACGAACCCTTGGCTGGGGTCGTCGCAGCCGTCTCCCGTGGTGAGACGCAGAGGTCCGCACCTGCTGCAACAGCAGTCGCTGCAGGTCCCGGTGCCGACACCGCAACTGATGCACGCTCCTTACTCTGTTGACTCTCATATGAAATATGGACTCAGGTAACTAGTTTGGGGAAAGTTTTCATGCATTTTATGTGTGTGAAGTTGTAGTATTTGCAGCTGGCTCGTTTTACTATTTAAATAAATAAATATTTTTCTGGTCAAGTAACACAAATTGAATGCAGCCCCAAAGTAAGCAAATTATACGCTTGTGTTATGGGTGTTAGTCAACGATATTGATACATAGATATACCAGAATAAATTTAATAAACACCTAGACCCGGAATATGCAGACATCTAAATGTTCATCACACAAATGCCTACCCCGTCGGGAATCGAACTCGTGTCTCGTAATTGGTCGATGTAATTAGGCGTGTACGCTAGCCACTCGACTAATGACCGACTCTTAAGAGGAGGAGGTTTTCAATTAGCCTGCCTGTGTTGTTTGTCACACAATTACTCGGGAAATAACAAACGATTTTTTATGGCTAATTCACTGAAATGTGTTTCTTGATTTATTTGTGTTTTAATAAAGATGACAAGAAGTTTTTGAGTTAAATAATTAATTAAAGTTTAAATTATAGGTACATAAAAATAAAGCAATTCCCGCCATTTGCCACCCCACCACCTATGCTATTCTATTCTAATATTAATTACGTTTCATTTTTAAAAAGTGATGTTAAAACTTTTTTGATTGAAGACTACGTGGTTTTGTTTAAACTATTTCACTAAGAAACAATCAGAAAAATATCAATTTGACAAGCATCATAAGTTTTTATTAAATAATTTTATATCATCACCACTAAAATTAATTATGATGAATGACTGAAATAAATTAAATGATGTTAATATAATCAGATCTTGACTACTAGAGCGAAACTTTGAGAACCATTGAAAGAATATACCCTGATAAATATCAGCCTTGTGAAAACGGGCTTTGAATTCTCATCCTGATGCCAATTTTGCTACGTTTTGGCACATGATTGTAACCATCCAAAAAGTTTAACACCATCCCCCTTTTTTACATAGGGAAAACCTTTATTAGTGGCCTTTCATTGGATATAAAAATCATAATCCACATGATGGAATCTCGCACCACAAACTAAAACTCCATGATGTTCTCACTCAGCCTCTTTATGGAGGGCTAGGAATATGGGATCAGTTTGCTCATTCTACCACAGCTTCCCGTTTCACTGTCATCTTAGCTTACCAATATTATTCGACATCGCAAGTTCGTCATACGCGAAATGTAGCTATATCCTACGATGTGCTAGATTATTACGGCACATCACCCAATCTCGAGATCTTGTGTACTATAGACAGCGAGGGACCGAAGCTCACCACCCGCAGGATCTGTTTGGATGTAAGATGTTACAGGACGTAGCAGGGCAATTTCTGCTCTTCTCCTCCCTCCGGTCCGTCGGTACCGAATCCGCACAACAGTTGCGTCAATATCTCGCTGTCTCTCTGCTGTTTCTCTATGAATGAAATCAGTCTTTCGCAAAAAAAGACAACAGCATTCCACCTTTTCGAGTTCCAGCTCATCTGCCCCTGTACACAATGTGATAGTGTGGGACTTAGTGTCTTCGGCTAGTCGTGGGTGCCTTGGTTGTACCTCTGCCTACCTCTTCGGGGATATGGGCGTGAAGATACTTTTAGGTACTTGCCAAAACAGCCATGTCCTGTAAGTACGTGTAAATCGAAACGTCAGATATCGCCTTTGCAGATGTATACGAGGTTTTTTCGTCTCTATTGAGTAGACACCAGCAATTGGCTACTCCAATCTATTGACTTACTCTGGCCCTTTTGCGTTCGATCATACCATGTAAAGGCAGCTTGCTTCCTTTGCCTTTGACACCATCCCCTCGACCAACCACGTACTATGTACAATAAGCAACCCAAATATCTGACCTCCATATTTATTTAAGTACTGTAACTTTGCGTTGCTTACTGAATTTGTGCAATTGGTTAGCTAGTACCAAGGCTCAGCAAAATATTTTTAAAATTTTCTACCTTCAATAGGTAAATAAAATTATTCAAAGTTATATGCTAACTATGTGCCTGTAACATCCGCGGAGGTCAAGGAAATAATTAGCATTAGAAGGTATGCGTATTTTCATCAAAACAAATAGAATCTGACTTTAAAATTTAGATTAGCAAGTCTATTATTTTATAGCTATAACATAGGACGTCAATTCAAATTTTTATTAAACATACAAGTTTTGAAATATATAAAGCAATGTTGCTAAAACTAGGCGTAAGAATCATAATTGAAATCTTGAATTCTTTGAAATTTCGTAGTACTAAGGAAAAGAACATCTCGAGGGCAGTGAAATAAAGTCTAAGCTCATAACTTTTCAAGACTTCTTATTTTACTGCCCAAAGTAAAGCATCAGGCCTTCGGTGGAAAGTGACAACTTTCCCCCCTGTGCTAAACGAAGTTACCACTTTCCAGTTCCGTCGTACAGGACAATAGCATATACACTTCGGACAGTAAAAAAGAAAGCTTCATATATATCGATATTTACATCGCATTTTTTTCAGCCTTGGCTTCGCCTCAGGCATAAAAAATGCCTTTGATCTCTCAGACTTTGCCTATTTTTTTGCCCTCGAGATGTTACTGTGTAAATTGTTCATAGAGACTAAGTTTAAGTTTATTACGTTGTATCTAGTTTTAGTCTTTAGTCTCTAAAAGCAGCTCTTTCTGCCTCAGTGCTAAATCAATACATTTTTCCTATACATCATCATGTATAACCCCACAATCTTATCCAAATTACGATACTGTTGAATCTCTTTTAAAATAAAAACCCGATAAAATGATGGTTCGCAAATAGACAATATTAAAAAACTTTTTGGATATCTTCGATCGTGATCGGGTTGGTTCAGGTCAGTTGAGTAGAATAGACCGTCTACCTCTCTCCTAGTCAACTCGTAAGAGGCGAGCGCTGGTTGAAACATAGGTAATTACCAAACAAGACCTCTAGAAGAGTGCCGTTCAGCAACTTGGGTACAGGGATCCGCTGCCTTAGCTATTCCTGTCGCCACAATGACGTTCGGTGACGTTCTGGTCTGGGGGATATCCATATGGTAATGATAGCCGGCAGACTTGCACAATGAGCCTAGCATTACAACGACGTAAGTGTAACATCTATTGTGTCTACATACCACAGCTGTATCTTACCATCTGGAGAGCCGTGTGTTTGTTCGCCCACCTAACATAAAAAAGAACAGCGAATTACTGTTACGAATTTACGATAGGTGTGTTTATAGATTGTTGTACAAAACAAAATTTCGTCAGGTGTGGATTGGTTGGTCACTTGTTTGTTATAGTGCTGGAGATTCTTCGTTAAAACTGTTAAAACTGTTATGTACAGAAACCAGCTAACACAGCAAACTTATCTCCTTAATTCCGTGATATACTAGCATCAGCGCCATCTAGCGGTTTCAATTATGTTTTCAAACCATCCAGAAATCCTTTGAAATATACTTACGTATAAAACTTCGGCCTGATGATTCTAGTCGTTTATTAGCAGCTAGGTTACAAATTCGCGTAGTAAAAAATTACTCGGCTATAATTTGATATTACATAAAATAATTAGAGTTATGTTTAATTCCAGATCTCCGCATTTATCACCACGCTTATCTCCCGAACCGTACAGGAGTCCATACTACAGAGGAGGAGCGTCTAGCGATGAAGAATGCAGAGGTGTCAAGTCCCGAGGAAGGGAGACGGCGATACTGTCGGACGCAGATATAGATTCGGATGGAGACACAGGGTTGGATGGTGGCGACGAGGACGAGCCGGATGGTACCGTGTCGCCCGGGCGGCGGCGCGCTCGTCGTCGGAGACCGCCGCGACGGCCACCTAGATCCGCTGGTACTGTTCAGTTATTCTGGCTTACATGATATTAATAAAGCCATGAAATGTTTGTGATCTCCTTCTAACGTAACATTTAAATTGTAATACCTATATAATATACCAAAGCAGATAGTAGCGGAGGCCAAGAGGAATTTTTAGATTTGATCAAGTGCGAAGTAAAAACTTTCTAATAAAGGCTACCCGTCTTGTTAGTATGCAAGGCCGTATTTTAAGGTCTGGAGGCTTCAGGGCAACAAAGGAGTGGAGCGAGCAACAAATAAAGTAACCAATTTTTTCACTCGAGCTTTCTATTAATATTTTGGAACTATAAATTAAGTTTGTACAAAATACAGTAAGCAAAGGTATAATAATGACAAAAAAGGAACGTATCCCAAACTTACTCGTACTCCTAATGTTTTCTAGTCGGAATTTGAAAGATTTTTTTACAGTGTGTACCCTCGTTTGTGGATGCTGCTATTGCCTTCCACTAAATCCGGTCCTGAATACATCTACCACATATATGAATCCTTTATAAAGTACCGTTGTCTAGTTTCTACCACCAGATTATTAATTAGGAAAATCAAGCATGAGAAATTCTGAAATTTTTAAACTATGGTAATAGCATGTATAAAAGTTTTGCATTTAAAAATTTGATTATTTGAGTGTAACGTATGGGAGTAAAAAAAATGATAAGTGACTATCTGAAGCATAGTTTATTTTTTTAAAGTTTTGATTGAAATAATTCAATTAAAACAGAAAAAAACATAATTTGCCGATGGCTATAGCTAGTCGAATTTCTAAAAATCACGTATGATGATGAAAGTGAGCAGTTGGAGTAAAGCATACATGTACTCCACCTCAGATTACAGAAAATTGACAGTTCTCTGGAATTAAGTAATTGGTGTACGAGCATTAATGTACAGGAGCGACGCCACCCCGCATGCGGCGGCGGGGGCACGCGCCGTCGGCGCCCCCCGTGCGCCGCGAGCGGGACCCGCTGATGGAGGCGGACCGTGAGGCCGAGCGCAAGTACCGCGAGCTCATCCGCGAGGCCGAGAACCTGCTCGTCTCCGTCGCCCGCACGCCGCTCCCCATCCCGCCCCCGCACAACCCCCGCGTGCGGGAGCTCCGCGCCACTGAGGTACCCGCTACACTATTACAACGAAATAATTATTTATTCTACATTATTTTCCCCTTATTCATGTGTTACATTGCGTGGCCATTACAACTGAACCATTAGAAGCTAATATGTCACAAATATATTATTACGGTTTGTCAAACTTGGTCATCTTAATAATTTTGTCCAACTTATGTAATAAATATTACAATTAATGACCAATGTTAGACAAAGGCCAACACAAGAGCAAGCCTTAGTCTCACTCAGATATCAGTAAGATACAATTTAAGCCTTGCCGTAGGTCTGATGCAGCTTAACGATTCAAAATCTTACGTCAATACAAAAATATTTACCGTGATGGAATATTGTTTCAATTCAATATTAATAATATCTCAATTTGGAAATAATACTGCTTTAATATTATGATACAGACCATGGATCTAAGATATAAAACCATAGTTATTACATGTAATAAAAATATATTAAACTGGCCAAAAAATTCATGAGTAAAGAATGGGTAAAAGCGGTTGTTTATCATTTTCCAACATAATATTGCAATAGCTAGGGGCAAGCAAGGAATGTGTATGAATGATTAAAAAGATAAAGGCTAAGATAAAGGATTCTATTCTATTAATTTATAATTTTTTGTTTAATTGTTACCCATTATTTCAAGAAATTCAATTAATTCATTATTTATGAATTATAATTTTGGCACTTTTTTAGAAAAAAATAATAATCAAAATGATTTAATCAATTTGTTTCCTTGAGGATTTCAAATAATTATCAATTTTTCTATTTTCTGGAATTAAAAAATTAAATTAGTATTTATTTTTGAAAAATTTCGGAGTTATTTTTTGCATTTCTTGAAACATCAACTTTAACTATCATTTAAAAAAATCTGAAAAACGGTTGACCCTAAAGGCCATCCCTGCAACTTCCAGCCAATTCCATACCTTAACGCTTAACACTGCACTTACCATGTTTCTGAACTCTTCGAGCTCAAAAATACAATTTGTGTGTTATTTTTAGCTCTCCGAGCTCAAAGACATAGCTTTTGTATGCTTTTGTGATCTTGGAGCTTAAAAGGCTGATAGAAGTTTAATAAATCAGTATTTTTTGAATTTTCAAACTGCACTAATTTCTAAATGAATAAATCTATTTTAACGCGGTTGGCAATATTCGACGCATTTTTTCAGAATCTATAATAAACATTAAACACAAACTGATATGACTGATAAAATTTTCAGACTCTTATGATTATTTTATTCTGTGAAAAACGATCCAAAAAGAAATGTTGAAGTTATGTGAAAAAACACTTTTTTCGAAATTTTTCGTTTTCGTTAACTCTCGGACGAATCAACCGATTTTGACCGGGTTGGTGGCAATCGATGTGGTTATTTAAATTTAAGAGTTGATTAGTTTTTGGAATTAGTCCAGAAGCCATTTAGAAGTTATTCCAAAAAAAAAACGTTTTTTTTTGAAAATTTTGTTTTTCGAATACTAAGGAGAATTTTAATTCTTCAAAACAAATAATAGTTTAAATTACGTTTTTATAAATAAACCAAACTAAAAAGTAAAAAAATAATAATAGTTTAAAAAAACTCAAAACACGATTTTTATGCAAAATCAAACTAAAAAAGAATTTAAAAAATTTTAATAAATTTAAATTAAGAATAGTGTTAAAAAGAATAGTATCAAAATGATAATCACTCTACTTATATCTGTCAATAAAATATCTATAAAAAAAAATCAGCATGAAAACGTCTTTCTACACGTTCCCTTAAGTAGAATTGTAGTAATAGGGCGGACTTTTTTCTGGTGCCCAGGAGCGGCATTGAGTTTAAATCCGGCCCTGTCTTTGCTACTATTTAAGCGTGAAGTAAAAGGCAAGTCAAAATGCGTCGACGTTACCTGCAATTCATACTTTTCTAAATCTCCATATCAACTTGCCCCTTTGCCCCTAAGAAATTGGCTGGCGACGCCTCAGCCTGATGTTGTCATTAGTATTGTCATAGTTTATTTCATTTGCTTGGTCTTGTTGCTTTGGTAGATATGTTTTTTCCATGAACTTAGCAAACCCATGTCTATAGATTCTAGATGTTTCATCAATCATGAAAGTTCTTTTCTATTTTACGTACAATTTTTAATAAACTTTCTTAAATATTTCTTGTGTCCATAATTCAGAAAAATCGTTTAAAACGACTAATTAAAGAATAGGAAAGGGTGTAGTTGATTTGGAAGGGTTTGCTATCAGTTTTACCACAGTCTGTCATTGACGACTAACCTGTTGTCTAAAAACTAATCAATAACTACTATTTATTGCAATGTTATCGAAATAATTCATTCGTCAGTCGCGATCATTTTCCAAATACTGATGCGAGTATATATTTAGTATGTTGTGACGTATGCATGACCATTGCGTCTATTATGGGTATTAGGTCATTTTCATATATTATCATATACATTTTCATAAATTTTTAAATAAACAAAAAAACCTTTTCTGTTCTGTTTACTGTACTAGTTGCAACGCTCTTACTAAGTATATGAAACACTGAGGAATCTCTTTCGTCGATAGGTATGTCACATTGCTACACAGTTTTTATAGTACCTATTAATAAACAAGTTCATCATTGCTGATAAAATGCACAATGTTTCAAATGAGTCGTTAGCGAGACATGTATAGTTGGTTTCAACAATATGAAGTGTTATTTAAAAATGTGTGAAAATTATTAAGATGTGTATCTCAAACATAATTATGCATACCTACCTTGTTTATTATATTACATGTTTAATGTATTTCTACTTTTGTACATTACTCATCGCAGTAATGACCATTGTAAGACCAAGGCCAAGACTGACAAATCTTCGTCTTTGTCTTGGAGATCTAATCCTGGTCTTGCTGTAAACTTGGCACCAATTAACGGGTTTTGTCTTTTGAAATAGCGAACAAAGAACGGGGATGTACCGTGATGTTTTCAATCAATATTATTTCAAGAATACAATGTAAAAAAAAACGACCTTTTGAAGTCCTGTTGGATGTAGCTAGGGGTTACAATACTGGTGTAAGACATCACGTTAACATCCCAATACAGCAAGAGCAAGATCTATTTTCTTTCCATAATCCCATTGAAGGTGGAAGCCCCCCGGCGGAGCCCCGAGCGCACGCATCTGACGAACTTCATGCGCGCGAACTCCCCC
>NJDC01007007.1:20776-41475 GCA_002245475.1 Calephelis virginiensis | reverse complement strand
CGCGCCCCGCCCGCCGGACCCCTCCGACCGCCCCCACTCAGAACCCCCCAAGAGAAAAGCCTATGCCCGTGACGAAGTAAGCTACATGCACGTGCTAAACCATGCAAGGCGTGAAACTTGCTCTGTGCATGACAAAGATTCGACCAAAATAAATCACTGGACTCGACTTGAGTTCAAGAATTTTGAAACATACGAAATATGACACCCGGACGTACCGGTCTTATCCGTTAGTCAATTTTGGCATTAAAAAATTCCTACGAGTTGTTTGCCGAAAAATGAAATGATGGCCTCGAGTGAAATATAATTAACCGCATTGTAATAATCTTTCTAAAATATCTGTATTTTTGTTCTTTAAAGATATTGCTTCAAAAAATCTTGCAAAGAGAAAACCACGCCTATGTACAATACTACGTACTACTCGTATTTAAATTATGTGCTTCGGCTTTACACTTTTTACTCTTTTTACTTTTATTTTTAAATTGGCTGACCTTATCTTAATTTAAGCGAAACGATTAATTATGTATAATAACCACTTTATATAGATATCCTTAAAATACATTCGGATTTCCGAAGCTGGACGAATATAACCGAAGCGCATAATTTTAATAGTACTACTGTACACTGGATTTCTGTTGATTTGATGTATTTCGTAAAAATCAATTGCTGTTCGTTAGTCTCGCTAAAACTCGAGAACGGCTGAACTGATTTGGCTAATTTTGGCTTAGAATTATTTGTTCTACTCCAGGGAAGGTTATAAAGATAAGCAAAAAGGAAAAACTGCCAGGAAACTAGGAAAAAAAACATATTAATTTTTCCCATACAAACTGAGCAACAGCCGGGACAGCTAGTCATATCTTCTAAGTGTTAAGTGTTGAAAATTTATTTTTTTAATAAATACAGTGCAATGACTGCCATAATAACATCGTGTTATACAAAAGAATATTTCGTCCAGTAATTTACTTTGGTCACAATGAAATTGTTTATGTAAATTTATGATTCTACGTAGACTAAAAAACAACATTTGTTTTACAAACGGTTTCAAATTATACTTTAAGTGAACCCAAATCCAAGCTAAAAAAATATGCCATACAATATCCGGCCTGTCGAATTTGTCTGATTTTACTAATGATCTTCTGTAAAATGGAGGTTTCTAAAATTATATTGTAATTCAATAAATAGCAATAATAGCAAAGTGGTAAGTTTCTAATGAAAAACGATACAAAAATAAACTTAATAATATTTAAAAGGGATGCAGGATAGGCAAGGGCCATATTACGATTTGTGTCGAACATAATCACTGGCATAGGTGGTAATTTTGCTACACATACCTTAAACAATTTTTAAGTTATCGCTGTCTTCTTTCAACAAAAGTAATGGAAAGAGACAAAACGAGTGCTGTCAGATTAGTCTGTACACAACATCTCTAAAGACGTTTAACCAATCACTCGGAACACATTGATTAAAAACAACACAGTTTGACATGTTCGGATTAATCTGACACGTCGATAATGTTCCATCTCCTTTGTTTTTGTTTCATTTGAAAAAGATAGCATGCATCTTAAATATGTTTAGTTTAATAACAGCAGAATCACTACCATTGTTTTTAGTACCTAGCATTAATAACCATTAGTTACTCATTTAGCTTATACATCTCACATATCCGATAATTGCTAGCCGTTCCAGGTAAAATAATCATCAATGAAGAAAAACATAATATGCGAATATAATAATAGAAGAAAAACATATATATAAATGAATAACATATATAATAATAATATTCATTTATTTATCTTGATTTTAAACCAAACAAAACTGGTTTGTAAAATGATGCCTATTGGCATTTTTATCAGTCAACCTTTAGATATAACCAGATGATAGATGGCGTCACGAGGTACGTTTTATTTCAGAGTCATATAGCCACACTGAGACTGCATATTCAAATCTCAGTTTACCCGTCTAGATAAATATTTAAGAAAACTAGTGGTCGCCCATTGGTCGAAATTCGATCGTAATAAATTTTAAAATCTTGTTAATAGGAACGCCATCTTCATTTTTCAAGACCAACTACTTTGTTTCCAAACTTTTTAGTGCGCCATCTGTGATCTTTTATAGTTATCATCAATATATTTGTTTGTCTGTGTCAAATGCATGGTAGTGTGGGTAATTAATAGAAGAAGGCGTTATTTTGCGGAAATCCATACTTAAATCTAAATAAAATTATTTAATTTGCAATTTTTCGCCAAAAAATGTGTACGTATTATTGCGTAACAAAACAGACAAAATAGTGCGCTAAGAATGAATTGGACTTACCGAAAGCTAAAACTCCCAAATACATCCAGCTCCACACAATACACACCACTAAACTGTTTTAGTAGCACCAACAATACACATACTACTAAAAAGTCAACGTACGTTTCGCTTCGTCACCGAATCATCATCAAGATGTTTTGCAAAAAATCTTATAGACACTGGGCATACGTTGGCAGCAGATCATAGTTTTGAATTACTCCATACATGTAATAAAGGATTAAAATTAAATATACTAGAACAACAAGAAATTATTAAATGTAATAACGAAGACTCAATTACACTGTTAAACGAACAAACAAATTTGACTAATTCACCCCTGCTACACATGTTTTACAACAACAGTGCTACTCCCACCACGCGTACTCACTAAAACACATCCGCACGCGAACTCGCGAAACCTTATAAATAGAGCGAGTCGCATGCGCGCGCGCCAGTATCTGCTCGACCTTTGTAGAGTGCAGTCGAATTCTCCTCATGATGCTTCGGTTACGAAGCGAAACGTACGTTGACTTTTTAGTAGTACGTGTATTGTTGGTGCTACTAAAACAGTTTAGTGGTATGTATTGTGTGGAGCTGGATGTATTTGGGAGTTTTCGCTTCTGGTAAGTCCAATTCATTCTTAGCGCACTATTTTGTCTGTTTTGTTACGCAATAATACGTATACATTTTTTGGCGGAAAATTACAAATTAAATAATTTTATTTAGATTTAAGTGTGGGTAATGTTTTTTATTGATTTAATATACTTTATAAGCATTATTATTGAAAAATATTAGCGTTCTATACTTGTCCTACACATAAACTATAAGTGTGCTAAATTTTATGCTCCTGTGTCCGCGCAATTTTCGTAAAAGGGGTCCAAAGTTTTGGCATCACGTATTAATATATAAATATGATAACGACTGTCCACATATTAACAGAGTCTATAGACGATGGTTGTCTTCAGACGGTCACGATCAGACGAGCTATCCTCTTATTCAGTATCTTTAAGTTTTATAATGATTGGCTTAATGTCGCGAAGTTTTCCGTGGTGGTCCAGATCCGTGAATCTGCCGGGTAACTTTTAAGCGTAGAGCACAAGTTAAATAAGTTTATTACCATCAATATCACTGGTGGTAGAGTATAATGTCATGTTCCGGTGCGGAGAGCAAGGTATCCCGTAGAAATGCGAATTAGTTCTAATATTATCGCTGTTTGATCTATGGTGTTTATAGGCTATCTCTCTGTTGTATGTTCTTACTATCAGGAGAGCTTTGTGCTTGTTTGTTAAAAAATATAATAAATCTCTTATTTGTAATTTATAACACAAATTTACTTTTCACTTACCCATGTTTTTTATTTTATAGGAATAAAGTTCGGTTCCCATATTCAAAAAACAAGTTGTTTTGGATACGGAAGGTAGTTGTTTATACCAATACTAAAATATCTGACTAACTAAAACTAGCACTGTGACATCCCACTAGGTGGTAGAGTTTCGCAGCGACTCGCCCTGATTTACCAATCCGCCTTACCTATTCCTGCCACCATAACGTCCAATGCTTGCCGTTAACGTGATCCAGTTTGGAGGGTAAGGTAGCCGGTAAACTTACTTTTGCTTGAGGCCTCCCGGTCTCAGATTGGCAACGCACCATTATCACCTTTGATGTCTCTAGGTGGCGTGAACTTCTTACCATCAGGAAATCCGTCTGTTTGTTTGCCTTCCAATATCATTAAAAAAGTTGCTCGTTTTTGGTAGTTAACTGTGATTTTTTTAAAAAAATATTAGTAACGCTTTATTATTTTTAGTTTTTCGTTCATTTTAGGAACATACTTCACAGTAATGGTTTTGTCAGCTAGCTTAGAATTTTTGTTTTTTTATTTATTTTCCGTGTTGTTTCGGGCTTCTTTGCAGAATAGACCATACTTCCTGCCAGGCAGCTCGTAAAAGGCGAGCATAGACTTACCGTCACTAACATCGTGACATCTGATTTGGGGATAGAGTTGCGCAGCGACTCGCTCAGTTTGGTATCACTGCTTTACCTATTCCTGCCGCCATAACGTCAGTGCTTGACGTTGACGTGTTTCTATTCGAAGGAAAAGGTATCAGGTAAACTTTCTTGTTTTCGAGGCCTGACATCTCATCCTCAGGGTGGCAACGCGCCATTACCACCTTTGGTGTCTCTAAGCGGCGTCAATTTTTTACCATCAGGAAATCTGTCTGCTTGTTTGCCTTCCGATATATGATATAAAAAATCAGTGTAAAATAAGCCTTTGTTTTGCTAATTCCGCGTAAGCAGTGTAACCGTTGTGGCAAATAATCCTCCAAACAACACAGAATGTGACAAGCCTAACTGACGTTCCCACCACCCACCTCCGCGACCAGAACACGAATATAGGAAGAGCTCGGGAAACAATATAAATTGTCACGCTCTTTACATGTGACAACCCTACCTAAAGTTCCCACCTCCCACCTCCGCGACCAGATCACAAATAGAGTCCGAACACGGGAAACAAAACCACTTGTCACGTCCTTCGCCAACTTTGTCGAAGCACTCACCACAGAGAACACCAAATCGCACTCGACGTACGTTTCGCCTCTACACCGAGGCATCCTCAGGAATTCGACCGTACCGTACAAACGACGACACACGAGTAAACGACTCGTGTGTCGTCGTTTGTACGAGTAAACGACGACACAACGGTTACACCGCTTACGCGGAATTAGCAAAATAAAGGCTTATTTTACATCTTTTATAATGGATTTCCGCAAAGTAACGCCTGATTCAATAAAATAAAAAATCAGTAATAATGTGTTCAATTACTGGTTATAACGCATAAGTGACTATTTCAAGATTTTAAAACCAAACGCCGCCGTTATACACTAAAGACGTTACCGGGGCGTCAACAACCTGAGGTTAGGATGTTGTGTATCTTGAATACGTATCTTTCAAAATAGAACACGATCGTGATAAACTCCAAAATTTATTCTATTCTCTACATTGATATTTGTTGTATATTTGTCGGCAATAAGTGTTTTAAAAATCATGTAAACATGTAATAAAACTTAATGATGCTCTAACAATAAAAATAAAGAATTGTTATAAAAATAGTTTTTTTGCTAATATATGCACACAAGGCCACGATTACAAACATAATCCATTTATTAATAAGTCTGTGACTTTTAATTATTTGAACATTTTAATTAATTGTTCCTACGGAGACAAAAAAAACCGCTTTTTATGGCAAAATACAGCGAACAAGCACGCGGCTATCACGGTGGAGAAAGATAAACGAAGCTCATAGACACCATAGATGTTTTAGGTGTTTTATTGTCTTTTTTTGAATGGCTAATTTGTGCTAGCCACGAGGTTTTTATAACTTCACCGGGCTATATCATTGTCTTGTGGCCGGGATGTTAGGCCAAATGTGAAAATCTACAGGCTACCCTACCCTTAGGAGAACGGGCTAGACCGGAAGATAATATTGTCATTAATGGAACAGGAATAGGTAAGATGGTGGATCCCTATTTGGCAAAATTGCTGACCAGCACTCAACCACCAGTGCTCTTGTAGGTAGGTAGTGACTCTTTTCGCCTTTGCTCGACTTTTACGAGTTGCTAGATAGGGCGGGAAATGGCCTGTTATACACAGAGGTCCTGAACCAACACAAAAGAAAATGAATAAATTAATTTAAAACTGTTAAAATTAATTAACGTTTTAAGTTATAAAAAAAGTAATAGTAAGTAAAAAAAATGTAGTAAGTAAAGTAAAAGTAAGTAAGTTAAAAAAATTAATTTAAGTTAGTTTAAAAATACGGAAAAAAATTACTAATTTGGTAGGTAGGTAACTAAAAATAATACATTTGCATAAAAAAATCGCGCTAATTAATAACAACGTAAACGAGTAGTTTTTAAAACAAAAATATAAGTTTTCATTTTGTAATAAGTATATGATATTTAAAGAACAAATAAATTATAAAATATTTTGTTCCACAAAAGTTTGAGGATTTGCTTCCGCAAATCAAATGTTTGCAAATAATTAAAAATGTACATAATTTAATTAATTCATGATTCAAGCTGAGATAATTCTTAATGTGAATTAGTAGAGGATTTATAACAAAATTAATAAACTAAAAATTTAACTAATTCCTACACTTACTACTTTATTCATTTGATTTTTTTAACTACCACGATATCTGATTGCTTTGAATCGACAAAATTATTAATCCGTCTATATTTTTTGTGTTTGTTAAGCAATTACTCGGCATAACAAACCGATATTGATAGTTCTTTTTTAGAAAATCAGGTCATAATATTGAGATAGGCCCATATTCCCCATGTTGGTCCGGGCTCCTTTGTAGAATAGACCATCTGCCTTCCTTGCCAGGCAGCTTTTGCTCGAGGCCTAACATCCCGGCCTCAGGTTGGCAACGCACCATTACCACCTCTAGTGTCTCTAGGTGGCGTGAATTTCTTTACATCAGGAAATCCGTCTGCTTGTTTGCCTTCCAATATCATAAAAAAAATCATTTTATCATAATCCAATTTGTGGCTTTTAAGTTATATTTAATAATTCAAAAATTGATAACGATGTCGTTATATTCGAAATTTATTTATAGTTAAGTAAATACAAGGGCGGTTACACCCGTTTGCCAGAATTTCATTTGCCATAATTTCATCTGCTATAATGATCAACAGGCATTATATTGTTTCTCATAATTTCATATGTCATACTTACTGATTACTATATTCTGTGTTTCCCATATCAATATCAATGATCAATTATTGTTATATGGTTTCGGTATGGTTTGTTTTGGTTAAATTAGGCTAGAACATGAAAGACAACGCATGAGCCGGGTGAGTGCAGTGCAACCGCAAGTGCCAGAAAACTAATCGTTTTTTAGAACAAATGTGTTAGGTTAAATTTGAGCGGAAGTGACTTTGATCGTATAAAGAGGTACTGGATAAATAGGTATTAGAAATAAAGATAACTCTAATATGTAATCATATTGTCATATATTTATCAGAAATACACAATCGTACTGTGATATACATTTTACTTCATGCAGATACAAATTTAAATATTCTGTTAATTAATATTATTGCAAGTAATAAAATGGATAACAATACGTATGGCACTCGTATCAATATGAAAACTAATTTTAGGGCAAAGAAGAGTATTTCACAGGTATATTATGGTTAACAAAACATTTGGGCAAATAAAAATTCGGGCAAATGAAATTCTGGCATTTGAATATATGGCATATATTCTTCGGGAAAACAATAGACAACCCATTTATGTTTATATATTAATACGTGCCACCGATGCCAACAGATGCCAAAACTTTGGGCCCCTTTTTACGAAAATTGCGCGGACACAGGAGCATAAAATTTGGCACACTTATAGTTTATGTGTAGGAGAAGTGCAGAACGCTAATATTTTTCAATAATGATGCTTACAAAGTAATCAATAAATAAAACGTTACCCACACTACCATGCATTTGACACACACAAACAAATGTATTGATGTTGATAAAAGATCGCAGATGGCACACTAACTATTTAGGAATCAAAATAGTTGGTCTTGAGAATTGGAGATAGCGTTCTTATCAACAAGATATTAAAACTTATTATGGTCGAATTTCGACCAATGGGCGACCACTAGTATATCAAAATCCATTACGTAGTTTTAAAGATCTAAGCATACGTAGACATCGTAAAGCGAATTTGTTTTATACTACGTCTATGTAGTGATAAAACTACGGTGGGATATTGATGATGATTATTATTATTTTTTTTTTATTTTAAAATTCTTTGTTATAAGACATATAAACATTCCTCTTGGGTCACTTTACATATTAAAACAACCGCATCAAAATCCATTGCGTAGTTTTAAGGATCTAAGCATACGTAGACAGACATCGAATTCACTATATCACTTTGTTATATAGTACAACGACGTAGTGATAACTTAAAACTACTAGTGGGATATTGAAATTGACGTAAAACCGTCTCGGAATCGTTAAGTATCTTTTAAAAAAAGAATAAACATATTATTGTGACGTGGTAATGAAATAATTGGATTTGGGTTTTTACAGTTTCAATGCGCCTAATTTTAAAAAAATAGAATGTTATCTATCTTGTTATCATTGGCACTTGGTGGAATACCATTGTATACACTTTTTTGAAGTAAACACTTGTCCACTATTAGTTATTAGTACAAGTAATAGTGTTTACAGTACAAGTGTTTACTTTAAAAAAGTGTATAAAATGTTTAACCTATTCTTTGTAAAACAATAAAATTGTAAATAAAAATATAATGTACTTCCAGGTGTTGCAGACGCTGGAAGGTCTCCGCAAAAGTCTCCAGCAGCAGTCGGCGCTGCTCGCGGTGCAGAGGACCAGGCTCGACTCTCTATAGTCTCCTTCCTGCCAAACTAGATCTAGCTGATCACTATGTTTTTCCAAGTAGTTGTAATACTTGCGCCTACTTCTTATTTATTTTGTTAAAGAATTTTAAACAAAACCAATATAATTTATTATTACTATTTATACTATATTATTTACCAATATATTTTATAAACCAAAAACTTATTACCGGTTCGTGTATGTAAAAATTCAGCACACAAAATTAAAAAAATAAGCTATTTCTTAAATAATAATTTGTGTTTACAGTTAAATTTATTTTTGTAAACTTATCAACACAAGAAAAACTTGAGGGTATAATAGTAGCTGATTGTTATACAGTAATATTACCTCGACTTTCGCGAATGTCGTCTACTCTTCTTTTGTTAGCAACTGGACTGAAGACCTTAGTTAAATTTAAATGTTGCCAGTTTTGGAATATAGATTCTAACAAAAAACACATTTCTTATTTGAACCGAGGAATAGAAAATATTACTGACTTGAAGATTTTAGGCGAAAAAAAGTCCGAGTTCTCAAACTTCTTTGTTACATTTTTTAAAACCGAAGTTTTCTTGTTGTAAAACCAAGAAAACTTCGGTTGGCGATTTTAGGGTTTCCTGGTCTAAGTTTTAACAAAACATGGATTTAACAAAAAATATTACTGTATTTATTTTGGTCTTGCGATGATATAACGAAGTGGTATTATTTTTTTAAACGTTTTCGTAAATATAGTTAGACAAAGCGTTTTTTTCTTACTTTTTTTAGGCGCAAGTAAGTTTGTAGTTCTTCCATAATCTCCTAGACAAATCCCTCCAACATTCTAGTCAAGTCTATAACTTTTAGTGTAGTATTGTTATCGTTTTGTATAGGCGAGGCCATATTCTACCTATAGCTTTCCACTAGTTTAATACCTGTAGGAAATTGTGTAAAACTGGAGTGAATGACAAAATGTTCATTTTTATAATCATCTATCTTTAATGATATGGTGTTGAACTGCTATTATCAAAAACCTTGGTGAGTTCCTCGTTTGTCTTTAAACGGAACCAATTAGATAATAACAATTTTCCATGTTTTGTATTATGTATTATCTTCATTATGAATTACGAATAATTTAAATAAGGTTCATGTATTAAAATCAACTTGTGAATGTAATGTTTTCGGTTAAGGCGCATTTACATGGGGATTTTTATAAGGGTTAATAAAATTTTCCAAAAGCCAGCATCGTATTGGCTTCTACTCTTCGTGTTGTATATAACCATGGGCGGTAGCGACTATTTTTTATCAAGTAGTTCACTTGTCCGTATTACAGTAATTTCATCTAAAAATCGGTTTGCACTCCGGAAGTGCCGGCAGAAGTGAAAACTTGAATATTAACGTTGTGCATTTTTGATATTTTGGAATAGTTAGGAAATAATATTGCACGAATTGCTTTGATTATCATTATGAAAGTACTATCAATTATGTGGTAGAATATGCAGTATATTTTAAAACGATTTAAAGGGAATTTAATGCACCTAGCCAAAATAAAATAAACGAAGAAGAAATGAACGTTGAAACCTGAAAGTAATAAACCTAAATAATGTTATACTTTGGTTAATCTGTATGTATCGTGAAATATTATCGTAGTCGTACTTGAAGCTGTTTCATAATATATTAATTTAGTTTCATTGATTAAAAAGGTAAATAATACAAAATTGAAAAAAATATAAAATAAAAAGGGATGTAGTGTATTGGTAAAAGTATTGGTTGTCTCATGCGCTTACGTCATGCGTCAGTCGTGTTAAGTCTCCTTCTTTCTTTAAGTATTGGCCTTCAAATGGCAGACTAATGGCAAAATACTAACTATTTTGCCATTAGTCAAGTAGAAATTTGCTTCAAATTTTACATCAATTTTGACAAATTATAATTAATCATTAGTCATAGCTCATAAGTCGCCAGTTAGTCATGTCAGGCTCTTGGGTAAAGCGATGGCCTCATTACCCAAGCTCATATAATGAGGTTTGGCGGCAACGAGGAAATACACGATACGCTAATTTCTTCCTGATTATTTCATTAGTGACCTTTCACTGAACGAAATTGTACAAGATACCAACAAAATTGACTAATTTCAATCAAAATCAACATGAAATTCAATAATTATGAATAACTTCGACCATCTTTTCTCTCGATGGCGCCAAAACTCCGTGTTAAGTCGTGTACCGGCAGTCGAGCGACAAGCTGTATATTGCGATTGGGTGCGTATTGTGAGTCTTCGTGAACCGTAATATTTATCCCAAAGCAGTACAATACAGAATACAATATTTATTTATTGCGCTATCGTACACAAACATGGCAACACGAAAATTCGCGCAAGCGCCCTGGGCCGTCTTATTCGCGCAAGCGCCCTTTGCCGTCTTACAAATTTTTGTCTTACGAATCAGATCACGTGTCCTGACGCGAGTTTAGAAGTTTATACCCATTCCAAAAAAAAGTGCGCAACGCTGCTAAAGAAGTTTTCACTTCAAAAACAACGTATAACTATAATGGTAATATGGTTAATACTAGCGAGTGTGTTAGCTACACGTGTGGAGTTTACAAGTTGACTTTAACAATGTTTCATTTATTGTTTGCTGTTTTTAGGCCCGTGCACACTTGACGTAATACGTTCTTTCAATAATTTGATATGTCCATGCAATACGACTATATATCACACAATAAAATCGTTGTTTGATAGATGTAATGATGTAACGATACTTGAAACAGGCACTGTATTTTGAAAAAAATGTTGCACATAGGTAACTATTAATTCTGTTGACACAAATTTAACTTATTTTATGTTATTACAACTGTTATCCTAACGAAAGTTTAAGACAGAAATAAGTCACGTGCAGTGTTGTTGAGTTTGAACTAGGAATTCGAAATGTCTACATGTTGGAATGGTGTAATGTATGTACCTCCTAATTTAATAGAGCTAGAAATTTTCTACATTTTTTAATTTTGTTGGGCAAATACAAGAACAACTTAAATTAGCTCAATGGAAGTACAACAAAACCTACACTTAAGTAAAACAATTGATACGTTTTTTATGAATCCTTTTTCTTTTTATAGTTATTTTTAAATTACAAAACTTAGCCAAAATGTGTTTAGGCTTTACAGTTACTTTTTTGAAAGGATTCAGAAAATTTTTTTTTTTATTTCACAGCGATTTATTTATACTTCTAATGTTTCTTGTTTGCACTAGGGTGTGCGGCCTTTGCATCATTTATAAAGTTGCAATTAAATTTCAAAAAAAAAATTTGAACTGCTCTTCAATATTGTCTTAAGCTTTACCAACTGTTTGAGAAACGCAAGTTAGCATATATAAAGTTGTGTTTGTTGCATTCTCCGGTTGTTACACAAGTAAAACGTTTTGTTTAGAAGTTAGTAGATGTATTGAGTAGTGTTGTAGTGTTAGTACTAGCGAGCGGTCTCTAGGAATCTCAGGAGTTAGGATGTGGAAGCGGGCGAAAGACTGCCTTAATATATTATTAGGGCTTTATCACACTGGGACACCAAAAGCAGTGCGACTAAACGCGTTTTCATATATTAATAAAAACATGAGCACCTGCAGGGCTAGCACACGCATGACATAATTTTAAAATAGTTTTTTAAGTAAGTAATATATGTTTTAGAATTATGTGATCCGACAAAAATATCATGATGATAAGAAGTCGATAAAATTCCTTGTGAGATGCTGTTTTTATATTAATTTCACAAAAACTGCACCTCTCCTTTAATCATACCAAGGAGAGACTTCTGACAGCTGTATGACTAGGTCAAAAAGGACAAAATAGTATTGGCGTAAAAAACCTAAACGTGGGATTGCCATTGTGGTTAGCCTGAAGCAAGTCGAGTACATGATAGAGTTTAAATAAATATGTCAATGCTCTTGCAACAAATATGTTGAAGTACATCTTAGCCTGGACTTGTGAGCCTTCAATGACAGGCGAGTCAGTAACTTTTGACAGCCTGCAATTAATCTTTAGCAACAAAATGAATTTCAAATAAATGAAACAAGATTATTTTAGACACTGATAGTGTACAGAGATAAATTTGACAACTCTATCACCAACCGGGTTGTGTTTATTAGAAAATTTAAAAAGCACATTTTTCATTGGCAGACCCGCGAATTGACCTATTAAAGTTAAGTCCAACACCGGAAGACAACAGTGGCAAAAGACAACAAAAGATAAGTGTTTTAAGAAAAGAGGATCATTGTTTTTTAGCCGCGTTAGTAAAACGAGCTACTTTTGGTGTCCTAGTGTAGTACAGCCCTTACTATACACAATATTTACTCGTTATAAACACTTGACCAACGTTTGTTATTTATATGGTAACATAAAATAATAATAATGACATTTAATTTTTAGGTTGATGTATAATTTCGACACGAATGTCTCAGAAACAAACAATTATATTTGAGATAAAAATATACTTACATCATTAATATTTGACCAAATTCTATTTGAATTGAATAATTAATTAAAATATCGATGTATGATACAGAGTTAAGAGACTTTTTAGAATAAAGTGACAGTCATTTTGGAGACGTCACGTGCGTAGGTATAAAGATAACCTCAAGCAATTATCTTTTACACATAAAAAACATTTTTTTGAATGAACTGAATTTAACTAATTTTTGAAGAAAATCGTAAACAAAAGCCTACTACTCGTATTTTTAAAAGATTTATCAAGAGCTCCGGATTTATTATTCAAGGGTAAACAAATCTAAATATAGCACGGAACTCCACTAGCATTCGACCTTAATGGAAGTTCATAAAATAATTACATAATTTGTATGCCTTTTGATAAAAATCAAATTAAATAAATTATATTTACATTTTATAACAATTAGTTGATACAAAAACATATGGAAGTAATATTCCATTTTTGATTGCTTAGGTGATAAATTCCTATGTTATCGTTATAAATATAAATAAATATCTTTTCGATGAGCAGGATAATTAAAATCGAACTTCTTTCAAATCAGTTTATTTGCTCATTTAAAACTAAAGTGAAAAATAATTTTACAACAAACTTTGATGAACTTTAAACAAATTAAAAAAACAAAAAAGGTACAACAGAGAGATAAAGTGCTCGGCAACTAGAAAATGCAGTTCAGTTTGTGTCTGAATATTTTTTTTCTCACTTAGAAAAATAAGTCAAAATCATTTTCAGCTGCAACTTGTCAAATAACGTTATACCACCTAAAGCATCAGCATAGAAGTTTTTTTTTATGCAATGGTCGTGAGATCCAAACTACACAGCCAAAATGTACACACTTATTTTTTATTTTAAAATGTTTTTTTATAAACATTGGTCAAGTGACAAGGATACCTTATGTGGGTGTCTTATTTTGTTAGTGCAATTTTGAAGGTGCGCGTATTATTGGCGCCCCTTCGACCCAATGTACATATTTACTCATTTACTTGTTTATTATAGTTATTAAGTATAAATAAGATTTATACGTTTAGTTGAATTTTCATTAAAATATTAAAAATACATTTGTTATTATTTACATCTAAATTGCAATGATAATTTATTTTTTATTTAATAGATTCATTCTTTTTTCATCAATTAACCAGTCTCGGGCAATGTTGCTTTTATTATCTATATATTAATACGCGGGAACGGAGGAGTATGAAATTTGGCACACTTACAGCTGTTTATGTGTAGGAGAAGTGCAGAACGATAATATTTTTCAATAATAATGCTTATAAAGTGCATTAAATAAAAAAATAAAACATTACCCACACTACTATGCATTTGAGACACACAAATAAATATATCGATGATAACGATAAAAGATCACAGATGGCGGACTAAAAAGTTTGAAAACAAAGTAGTTAGTCTTAAGAAATAAAGATGGCGTTCTTATCAACAAGATACTAAAATTTATTATGCTCGAATTTCGACCAATGGGCGACCACTAGTAAAAGTAAAAAGACAAATATTCTTTTTTTATCTTACTCCCGAATCGACCACGGGACGTCATGAAGTACAGCAAAACCCCGGGCAGCTAGATACCTAACAAGTTATAGGATATGAATAGGTTTGACCCGAGATTTAGCTGATTTAGCTGAGCCGGTGAACTATGTATCGCTTGACATTAAAAGCTACTAATCCTACTAAAATTATGAATGCGAAAGTTTGTATGTTTGTTACTCTTTTAACTACTTAACCGATTTTCATTAAATTTTGCACACACGTAGAGGGTAAATTGGATTAACGCCCTATGCATCTTTATCCCCAAAAATGTTCCTGAAGGACCATTAACCAAGCGGACAACGCCGCGAGCAACAGCTAGTAAGTCATATGGATTAAAGCATTATTTTTCCCATTCTTCCTGCAAGACCGCCTCGTTTGTCGAGTGGCTAGCGTACACGCATATCTACAACGATCAACCGCGAGGCTCGGGTTCGATTCCCGACGGGGCAGGCATTGACATCACACAAATGAACATTTAGATGTCTGCATTTCCGGGTGTTTATTAAATTTATTCTGGTATCTATTTAAGTATTTCTATGTACTAGAATCGCTGACTAACACCCATGAAACAAGCATACAATTTGCTTACTTTGGGGTTAGATTCAATTTGTGTGACTTGTACAGGGATATTTTTTTTATTTATTAATTTTTCTGGTTTTTATTTTCATGAGAACTTTTTCCTGATAAAAACCAACACAACAAAAAAAAATAACAAAATTGATCCAACCATTCAGGTCCAACTAATCTTTTCGTATGTATAAGGTCGACGAATATCTACTCCAATTTTTAACTTACCTATAATAGAGGAGATACTTAATTAACCGGATCAACAATTTTTTTCTCCGTGTGTTGGTTCGGGCTCCTTTGCCGAAAAGACCACCTGCTTTTCTGCCAGGCAGCTCGTAAAAGGCGAGCATAGGCTTACCGTCACTAGCACCGTGACATCTGTGGTAGAGTGTCGCAGCGACTCGCCCGGATTGGTACCACCGCCTTACCTATTCCTGCCGCCATAACGTCATGACGTGTTTCGGTTTGGAGGGTAAGGTAGCCGGTAAACTTACTTTTGCTCGAGGCCTAACATCCCGGCCTCAGGTTGGCAACGCACCATTACCACCTTTGGTGTCTCTAGGCAGCGTGAATTTCTTACCACCAGGAAATCCGTCTGCTTCTTTGCCTTTCAATATCATAAAAAAAACAAATTGCTGAAAACTTGTATTATTTGAAAAGGTTCTGGATGAACTATCAGGGGTGCTGATTATGTATCTCAGTTGCCAACTTAAAATGGAAAAGTGTACATCAAATGACGTCATTTGTGTTTGCTATCTCTATTGTATTTCTGTTGGCCACTGGAGATAGCAAATATAAAACATGTCATTTGACAGCTAGTTGATGTACACTTTTCCATTTTAGTTGGCAACTGAGATACATAATCAGCCCCAAGATCTGACAGTTGGTTTTAGTGTGCTCATGTTATTACTTAGATGGCATTTAAGTCGGGTTTTTACAGTTTTATTGCGCTTAAATTATGTAGAAGAAATAAAATTCTCAGCTGTTGAAAATAAACAAATAGATGTGTGAAGAAGGTCGCGTAAGTGATCAAAATATGATTTACTGTGCTTTATTCTTTAAATTACTTGAACATGAATTCCTGCACGCGCAAGTCTGACTAATGATTTGTTGTTAGATTTCTCCTCATTTTTCCGGAGAACAGTAATAGCAATAAGTCAAAACAAATAATTTTTCCCCATGTTAGTTCGGTCTCCTTTGCAGAATACATCATCTGCCTTCCTGCCAGGCAGCTCGTAAAAGGCGAACGGCTTATCTTCACTATTACCGTGACATCTGACTAGGTGGTAGATTTTCACAGCGACTCATCCGGATTGGTACCACCATCTTATCTATTCCTACCGAAGTAACATCATGACGTGTTCCGGTTTGGAGGGTAAGGTGGCCGGTAAACTTACTTTTGCTCGAGGCCTAATATCCCAGCCTCAGGTTGGCAACGCATCATTACCATCTTTGGTGTCTCTAGGCGGCGTGAATTTCTTACCATCAGGAAATCCGTCTGCTTGGTTGCCGTCCAATTTCTTAAAAAAATATATTTTAAACTAGTTGTCCCGGCGAACTTCGTTCCGCCCGTTCAGTTTGTATGGGAAAAATAAGGAATTGTTTTTCTCATTTTCCCTGCATTTTTCCCGGTTTTTCTCTTCATAAGAACCTTCTTCTCACAATAACTAACACAACAAAAAAAGAATTATCCAAATCGGTTCAGTCGCTCGGAAGATATGCGCTTACCAACACATTTAGCAATTCATTTTTATATTAAAGACAATAATCAAGCGCAATGAAACTCCAAGAACCCACTTGAACTATTTTATTAGGTGCAATGTCGCTATTTGATCATTCTTTCTTCGTAAAACAAATGATTCCGAAATAGTACCACATAAGTTTTATCAACATCCTGCTAGTCGTTTTTCATCTTATAAGTCGTTAACATAAACAAAAAATATGCATTAATCTATATATTAATACGTGATGCCAAAACTTTGGCCCCTTTTTACGAAAATTGCGCGGACGCAGGAGCATTTGGCACACTTATAGTTTATGTGCAGGAGAAGTGCAGAACGCTAATATTTTTCAATAATAATGCTTATAAAGTACATTAAATCAATAAATAAAACATTACCCACACTACCATGCATTTGACACACACAAATAAATATATTGATGTTGACGATATAAGATCATAGATGGCGCACTATAAAGTTAGGAAACAAAGTAGTTGGTCTTGAAAAATGTAAATGGCGTTCTTATTAACAAGATATTAAAATTTATTACAGTCGAATTTTGACCAATGGGCGACCACTAGTAAACATAAACATAAACTTTACTTTTATTATGGTCGAATTTTGACCAACGGGCGACCACTAGTAAACATAAAACCACTAGTCCATGATAAAACTAACATGGGACTACATCGGAATCATGGCCTATCTTTCTAAAACAGAACCACCAAACTCGGTTGGCTATTGGCCGAGTAAGCAAATAAAAAGCTTCCCCCGTGTTGGTCAGGGTTCCTTTGCAGAATAGACCATCTGCCTTCTTGCCAGGACGCTCGTAAAAGGCGAGCATAGGCGTAGTGTCACTAACACTGTGACATCTAACTAGGTGGTAGAGTTTCGCGGCGACTCGCCCAGATTGGTACAACTGCCTTACCTATTCCTGCCGCTGTAATGTCAGCGCTTGCTGCTGACGCGTTCTGGTTCGGAGGATAACGTAGCTGGTAAACTTAAGAGTACTTTTGCTTGGGGTCTAAAATCCTGACTTCAGGTTGGAAACGCACCATTACCACCTTTGGTGTCTCTAAATGGCGTGGATTTCTTAACATCAGGAAATCCATCCAATTTGTTTGCTTTCCAATATCATAAAAAGGTACAAAAGAAATAACATACTAAAGCAAAACACAATGTGGAATTGAGAACCTCCTTCTTGGAATCGGTTGAAATAGAAAGGTGAAAATACACATTGTGGTTTGGAATTTCGTCTTTATAAGGTTTTCTATAACCGCACAATTCTTAAATAATTTCAAGTCGTTGCTTTTAATTCTGAATTTCCTCTGGTTTAACCTAAAATATTATTTTTAACATTTAAGCCTAAACATTTAGCCTATGTTTTTAACAGCTTTCCCATAACCCTGAATTCTGTTATGACTATTATATAAAACAACACATTTTTTATTTATTTGTCTGCAAAATGAAACTTGTACATAAACTTCCTTAGACATACCATAGATGTCGCTACTTGGCTTGTTATTAAAAATAATTCTTTGAATGAGTATGACGAAAAATGAATTATTCGTAATACCTTTAGTAAGAAATATCAAATCTTTATCAGCCTTTTCAGATTTAAAACAAAAATTTATAACAAAAATTATATAACAAAAAACACCAATTTGGAGGAGCTGGGATTTGAACCCAGGACTTTCAGCATGCGAAGCAGACACTCTACCACTGAGTTACACCCCCGTGTCATGACAAAATTGAAAGTGAACACTAATTGCATTGCTATATTTATCCTATTTATTTTTGTCATGTATATTAATATACTTTGTGGTATGTAATTGCGTAGTAACATCATGCGTAGATGTCGTGCATATTATGACATGATAGTTTGAATGTAAATATGACACGTGCTGAGTGTATAGTGAAGCAGAGAAATCTAGTATTAAAATGACATAAGACAAAGAGCATTCATAAACAGAATCATTCATAGTAACAAGATAACTATATTTACGTATTCTATTATTTAAAGAAGTCTCGTTTGTTCCTAAACAAGAAAACAGAGTAGGTATTTACTGAGAGCCAAGTACCTATTACGGTAATTGTTTTGAAAGAAAGAAGAAAGAAAATTATTTATTTGCGGAATATGTGTGTAAATGAGATGTTACAAAAATATTTAAGTATCTCAACATATTCTACCATATTTTGGTGTGCAAATATTTTAATATTTATAAAAAATATTATTTAATTACAAATATACTATTACTTTAATTATTTATATTTATAACTGGTTTAATTATTTATTACCGAACATTTTAAAACTATAATTAAATTTAACCCTGTCTACCGTAAATCTACCGTTTTTCGGTGTATATGACAATAACTTCTGATGAGCGATGGCAAGAGAAGAAAGGGGCCTACAGACATCATGGATGTTATAGGTGCGGTGCTGTCATGTAGTCAAGACTGGAAAATGACAGTGACAAACACTGTATGACAGCAGGAATCGTAAAGGTTTTCCTTTCCGGAAAAGTTATTGCATTATTGCACTTTATAACCAGTAAGAAAAGAGCGTACTCATTCCTTAAAGGTCGGCAACGCATCTGTGATACTCCTAGTGCTGCGGTTGTCCGTGGGCGGCGGTGATCACTTTCCATCACGTGACCCACTTGCTCGTTTGCCTCCTCTTGTATAAAAAAAGTTAAATGTATATTCTATTTTTGAACTTAATTTAGTACCCACAAGCCTATTTCCACCGATCATCCGGGAGGTTGGGGTTCAGTTTGCGAAATTGGGTATTTCTGTCAAATACCTATGTTTTCTCTGTATTTCTGGGACTTGGTGATTGTGAGGATATCTATGTCAGTATCGTTAACAACCAAAACGCAATCACTCTTTGCTTACTTTGAAGTTTAAGTCAATTTGTGACATTTATTAATGTATTTATGTGACAGAGATTAATGTATTTACGTGTCGAGGTTTCAGTAACATCTTAGTTCATGTTGAGTAACTTTATGACTGCCGACTAGAGAAAAAGCTACCACAATCAGGCAGTAACGTAGGGACTAAAATATTTGGCAGTTGATACACTATGCTTACTCCGTAAGGGAATTAAATAAATAAATAAATGTCCCTGGACAACATAAACAAATTGAATCTAACCCCAAAGTAAGCAAATCATATGCTTGTGTTATGGGTGTTAGTCAACGATTCTAATACATATAAATACTTAAATGGATAACAGAATAAATTTAATAAATACCCAGACCAGGAAATGCAGACATCTAAATGTTAATGACACAAATGCCTGCCTCCGTCGGGAATCGAACCCGAGCCTCGCGGTTGACCGATGTAGTTAGGCATGTATGTTAGCCACTCGACCAACGAGGCAGTCATATTTTCAAGACCGCCTATTTATCATAATTATGATTAAAAATAGATTGCAAAGGAAAAAAAAATATGCTAGCTAACTCTTAATTCAGTTTCCGCAAAGGCCTTAGGACCCTAAACAATATATGTTGATCGGTGTAGTTAGGCGTGTACGCTAGCCACTCGACCAACGAGGTGATCATATTGTTTTGATTGCTGGAAACCGATTTGAATTAATAATGGCTTTTGTGGTGTAGGGGTTAGGTGTTGGACTGATGTCATGGGGTCCGATTGATCCCTATTTCAGATACGAGCCCGGTTGGCAATAAATTCGATAAGAAACGGGCCAGCGAG